>SWLB01000175.1:0-10000 GCA_011114355.1 Carex littledalei | reverse complement strand
TATTTTCTTAAAAGACATAATTTTATTTTCCTTAAAAAAAATTCATAATTTCAAAAAAGCAAAACAAAACCGAACATAACCACAAAAAAAAAAAAAGTTAGTGCGCACTCTGAAAAAGGACACCAAATGGTACCCTTATCCAGTTAGAGCATCAAATGGTACTCTTTTTTACTAGTTTATTTTGATGTGCGGACTAGGAAAGCGTGGGTAGTTCCTCTGAAAATAAGTTGATTATGGTGGTATTTGTTTAATTAGAAATTAATCGGTGGTAACAAAAACATTTCGGAAATTTGAAGTTGTCACTTGTCAGGAGTATTTTGGACGCTGCTCAATGCACCTTCCATTTTCTAGACAAGTATCCTCTCTATTATTGTAAAAGAAACCCTTTACTTTACTGTTTGCGGTTTGAGATTAATTCTCAGCCGCTTTGAGAGTCGGGCTAGCGCAGGGCAGTATTATTTGGATTTGAGATTCGTGCCAAGTTAAAAACAACGGTCCAGATCCAGTAATTGTAAAAGATTCTCTATTACGGTACCGGGGAGGACGTGAATTCCCAATTTCTTGGTCTCCTCCCCTTTCTCTCTTCAATCCGACTGATTATGCCATCCTCCGCCTCGATCGATTGCCAGTGCGGCAGTGCCTGTACCGCCCCCAAACAACACTATTTAGTGTACTCTTATGAGTTATGATCTTATCTCTACTAAGTATTAACCATAGAAGATGTTCTATTTTGCTAATTACACAAATGGCATGATCTTCTATGGTTAATAATCTCTTCTCCCCTCGGCCCAGATATGCTCCTTGCCATTGACAGCAATCACAAAATCTAACGCTAACCTAAACACTCCCTCTCCGTTCCCCGATCTCCCAAGCCTCGTCGAATGCGGACACGCCTCCAACGGGATCCTTCGACAAGGGTTATTCTCACCTCTTTGGAGGTGGCAATCTCACGAAGTTTCACATGGGGTAAGCGTTCGTCTCAAGATCGACCGTTACACAGGTAAATTGACGGCTATTGGTCTCTCAATCAGTTGTTCGAATTGGAAAATAAACAAAATTGGCAACCAAAGCTTAGGCCTATACCTGATATTGGCATCCCTCACACAATTTAAATAGTGTTATTGCTAGTGGTGAATATTTGTTGGCCTTCCATACTAATGTATAAAGTTTCTCAATCATTTTTCTTGGTTATGGTGCAGTGCCTGGAGTGATAGGTTGCATGCAAGCTCTAGAGGCAATAAAGATAGCTGCAGATGTTCGGGAACCACTTTCTAGGAGGATACTTCTCTTTGATACTCTCTTATGTCAAGGTAGTAAGTTTTTTTACTTGCTATAAATGATTTTCTGGTTCCTATATGTGATGACTGATTTTTTAATTGGTATCGAGTGATTATTTTTATTCGATTCATTTCACATATGCGCTCAGCTCAGTGTGGTTTAACAACACTTAATTTAAAAAATTACCATATTGGATTTGTATTAGACACCATAGTTGAGGTCTATGGTCTGGTCTGAAGGCATGTAGAATTGTACCTATACCAGGTCCTGTGCCAGTTCACGACTTCCATGATCTTTGCATATCTTACGCTACTGAGGTTTAGGCTCGTCGAAATTTTTGTCAAGCTAAATAAAATATCATATTTAGATTGCATAATGAATTGCAGCTCCCGGTTTTAAGTACCAGTACTGATTCCATTCAATTTACATGCTTTTCTAGCTTAAGAACTCAGAATTCATAAATGCAAAAGATAAGTTTCAGAGTTTTCGGATAATTAGTAGCATACGGTGGTCCTAATATTATCATATTACTTCGGTCCTTATTGATTTTTGTTGGTATGTGTAATAGTTGCCCCATAGGCCCAAATCATAAGTGTGTTGGGAAAAGAAGATTATTGATAAGACATTATACTTGAAATAGCTTATAGAGAAGTTAGTATCACAGACATGATAAAGTGAGTCTCTGACAGACTCAGTTAAAATTGAACAATATGAGAAATCATCTAATAACGCATTAAAAAGAACCAACTTGGCTGTATAAAGATCTTCTCTTTCCTAAAAAGAACTGTTTCTAAAAGGAATTGGGTTTCAATATACATGTGCATTGCCTTAATTATGGTCAGAAACTTTATTTACTGAATTGAAGCTGTATTTATCGTGAACGATTTGTTGTTTGTTTGTATATAAGGAAATTAAGAATTTTCCTCAGCTGTATGTATTTCACCTTCTGTAGAAGTTGACTGCAATTTACTGACATGTTCTTTCTTCTTATTAATTGAATTGTCCTCTTAATTGTAACAACTATAATAAAACACTGAAGTCTTCTTATCATTTGAATTTTCCTCTTAAATGTAATAACTATAATAAAACACTGAAGTCGTGTTCAATATGTTAAACTAAGATGTGATAAACAGATGGACTTGTCCAAAGATCCCTATGGTCATGTTTGTTTGTGGAGTAAAGTTAATGAGGATTAAATTGTTTACTCCATGTTACTCTTCATATTTTACATCTGGGTAAATTTCGCTGGAGGTCACTAAACTTTCTTCTTTGTCATGAATTGGTCACTCAAGTTTGATTTGTTCATTCATAGCCACAAGACTTTTAATTTATCCCAATTAAGTCACCAATATAACTTTTTCATCAAAATACTAACGGAATATTCTCATTCCGTCCAAAATATAACAGAATATGCTCTTTTCATCCAAAATTTTAACGGAATATGCTAATTTCATTCAAAATACTAACGGAAAAGTTATGTTTTATAATTTTTTTGGATGAAAAAATTATAGGGTGATTTGATTGGGACAAATTAAAAGTTCAGTGACTATGGAGAGACAAATCAAACTTGAGTGACCAATTCGAAACAAAAGACAAAGTTTAGTGACCTCCAGCGAAATTTGCCCTTTACATCTTGTTTGGTATTATGAATCATTGCTTAAATTAATCCATATGGAGGAGTAAGATGTTGGGAAGTGAACATTTGTCTATGAAAGTGAACCCTACAAGTGTGGAGTAAGGGGTTTACTCCACCTCTTACTCCACAACCAAACATGACCTACAGGATCAATCACAATCAATGAATCAAATCATTGAAATTGCAGCTCTTGATCTTCCAACTCCAAATTTTGGACTTCTAGATATGAGAGCATTCCATATAGATTTAACAGTTCAGATTTGTCATCTGGAGTTTCAACCAAGATTGTGCAGAGATAAATAAAAAACTTGATAGGCAATTTGATAACCAAGATTGTGCAGAGATAATATTTTGGTTCTTACAACTTGATAGGCAATTTGCAAATAAAATTAAGTTGAAATTATTTTACAATGAAAATAATATACATATAGGAATTTACATGGTGTTGGAGACGACAGCTCTTTTATTATATTCTCCAAGAGCCCAAATCGGAAAGATGTTTCGATACGCCATATAATTTAGGAACCCAAACTTCATGAAGCTCCCCATCATTTCCTAATAGTACAAAATCAACTTGTATTATTCCCAAACATCCAGCAAATAAGTACAATTGCAAATGAGATTATAACATTATGACATTAGCCGTACTCTCTCTCTATATATATATATATAGCTGGTTGCTAGTCATTTGTGGGCTGCTGTATTGGTTGTGCTGTCAAACCTTTCTTTCAAAACATGTAATAAAACAATAACTGTTGATTGAGTGAAATATTAGGGATTGACCCTCACCTTTTTCTTTAAGAAAATTATAACTGTTGGTTTGTTTGTGGTACCAGTAAGTTCATGTACCTGTTGGGGGAAGTCTCCGTTGTCTAATTGTATGTCAATTAGTAGGCTGGCTGCATGATGCAATGGAGTTGGATCTCTTTCAACCTGAAAGTTGATAGTACAGTATACGTTGGATGGTGTTTTGCACATATTTGGTGCTTATTTAAAAGGGAAATAAGAGTTAAATGAGACTTGGATAAGCATAAGTTTAGGTTTAGACTTGACTGGCATTATGTGTGACCAATGCCAGAACATAATATTTATTCCACAAATAATCACACTTGAAAGAAAATATGAAAATAGAAAAATGGGCATTCATTTTCTTAAAACCCTGCAAAACCTCAGAATACCATATAATCCCTTTAAATTTAGAAGTAGCATGATTCCACCTAAAAACCATCCAACTTTATCATTGGTGACCTTGAAAGTACAGCTTAGCAACCCTTTGCACTTGCGGAAGAGAATTTTTTTTTCCTTTAAATTGAGATCTTGATTTTTTTAAGGGTAAAAATAGCCCTCTCCGCTTGTGGATGTTGGTCTGCTACTTCTGTAAGGGCATCTATATTAATTTTGTGGTTTTGCTGGGCTCCCGATGATATTTGTTACTTTTAAAAGGTACACATGAATTTTTTTACATAATTAAGTGACACCGTAAAACCTGGCCAGCTTTCAGAAGTGCGAGCATTGCCCATGCTGTGTTCACCAAATTTGATTTATTTCCGACTAGATTTGTATATTCCTGTAAAATATATATGATAATTTAGCTTGAGACACATGTTTAAACTTAAGCAAAAAGTTTAACCAAGATTGTGCAGTAAAATTTTGGGAACTAAAAAGAATTTCACTTATTTATGGGTTCAAACTAAATTACCTAACTATAATTTTATGGAGGTAAAAACAATCTCAATCAAACAAAATAGGTTATGAGTCTGTTCTGACCGGTACAGTTCTGAAATTTAGCATAGCAATACTTACTTTACAAATCAACTTTTCAAGGTTTTCATGTTGAAAAGTAAAATCTTTGAAATCCAACTTTTTTTTATTTTTTATAATAGGAAGCAGATGTTACATCAAAATTGGAGTTCTGTATGTATGGATTAAAAGTCAGAAATAAAGGGGTGTGTGTTGGGGGGGGGGGGTGTGGTTATCTGGTAAGTAAGTCTACACGCTACCCAGGACTACTTTTTTTTTTTTTAATAAAGGTGGGTATACCACCGATTTCTATTAGAAACAACAGGTTTGATGGATTGGTACCTAGCTGGTACCAACACATCTATAGTTTTATACCCAGGACTACTTAATTTTATAGATTTTACTCAATGTATATTCCAAAAACTTTGCCTGTTTTGTACTAGAAAGATAGCTCTCGCCCCAGCCTCCATCATGCAGTTGTTTTGAAAGGAGAAATGCACAAGCCTTGTGAATGGCCTCACAAGTTTCATAGCTTTTCCCAGCTGCCAATAGAGCTTCTATGCCAAACCATGTTCCATAAGTGTAGCACACTCCCCATGATCCAAACCTACATATGTATAAATAATTCTCCCGTGTATACCAGCTAGTATTTATAGATGCCAGTTGGTTACTTGGTGAAGTCACTTATTTATGTGGTTGGTTTTATATATTATACTGTCTGCTATGATAAACCTCAACTAAGATGGTACAGACCACTCCCTGGCAAATAATAAAAAAAGCATAAAGCTATAAAAGAAAAAGGAAAATTCACCAAAATAAAAAATAAATGAAAAAGAAAGAAAAGTAAACAAGTTTGATGCAACAGAACAATCCTTACCATGAACCATCATCATTTTGTGTTTTCTGAACATAGTCTGTTGCCTTTCTTATGCTGTTCTCTATTTCATCACTGCAGTGTAAGGGATATTTCTCTTTAAACAGCACCAATGCCTGGATTGCTGACGATGTGCATTCCACGTACCTGAAATTATTCGAGTTTCATTTTTTTTCCTTGTCTCCAAATTTTAGTGGAAGCCTTTTATGAAAATTTTGCAATCCTTACGGGTATTCCACCATTGTGTCCGCGAACATGTCTGTCATGTTTAACGCCTACCATTAAAATTAAAAAGGAAATGAGTTAAAAGTCCAACATAAAATTTCAGGAAGTGAGTTTAAATTAAATAAATGGTAGAAATATATTAATGTCTCAATTCATTCTTGAGATAGAAAATATCAAATCCCTTGCATTTCTTAATTGTGATGGAAGTTATTCTTGCTTTTGTTTTCATCAATTAATTTGCAATCTACTTCCAAATTGCAGGAATGCTAAGCAAGAAAAAGAAACGAGAATTTGTAATTGTTAATGCACATAATACCTCAACCCATGGATATGTTCGTTGTAATTCCCATGTTGCGAAACCACCATTAGGATTCTGCATAAATATTTTCTGGTTTATGAGTCAAGAAAATAATGTGACTCCGAAATGTATCTTTCAAATATCAATAAAGGAAAAGAAAATGGAACAACAGCAGAGAAAAAAAGTACCTGCAAAGACAGAATTATATTAACAGCTTCATACATGCTTTCTCTTGTTGCATGGTCACCAACAAGGTCTGGTGAAATTCTTGACAACAGTAACAATGCCTGTAGAATAGCAAAATCAAATAATAACTGTTTTGAAGTTCCCTATGCAAACTGTCATAGCTTAACAGAATTTTCATTTTATAGCTTAACAGAATTTTCATTTTATCAATGTAACCTTGAGAGCCTCTGCTGTACAGTCTGAAACAGCCCATCCTTCATCTGCGGTTGCAAAGCCCCAACCACCTTTAGAGATATGACGATAATAACCACCAAAGTCACCTGTCGGGTTGTCCAATAACTAAAAAAACAAAGGGTATCATCATAGACTAAGTTTGAAATTATTTACAAAATTTTCGTTAAATATTTTACTAACTCACTCAAAGTGAATACCTGATTATCGGCATAACAATTTGCTTCTCTAATCAATTTTTATTCAATTTCTTAGTGGTGGAGCTAAGTGAGCTCCCATTGGGGTCAATTAACCCTACTGGATAACTAAAAAGACCCTAAAATTTGTATGAATTGGTAGCTTTATTTAATGATAAATTTTAAATCTTCTTTTATTTGACACCACAGAATGGGAATTTCGGCTCCGCAGCTATTCTAAGTGCAATAACTAGTGAATATATATCGGGCATAGTTGAATTGTTTAACTGAGAATGAAAATTACTTTTAGAAATCAAGAACATAAAGTTCAATTTATTTGTGATCAATTTACCTGTGAGACTTTTATGAAATGATGAGCTTTTCTTAGTGTATTCCCTTTCTCTTTAGCAAGGGCACATGCTAATATTGCTTGAACTGCTAAAGCTGCATCCCATGACTGACTTGAAGATGCCTAATTATAATATAGGGACAGGACGAGATTTAAATCTTGAACAACTGTATAAAATATACTAAATAAAGTTTGCATCTACTGTAAGTTTGACAGCATGTCGTTGTCAAACCCTTAAAGGTCCCAACATTGAGCTGCTTTAGAACCATATCACTCTAATGGTTAACTTTTCAAGAAGAAATGGAAGTGCACCCGCACCCTAAATTGCAGTTACTCTTATGGTTAATTTAATTTGAAATACCATTCTTTGTTTTAATTGCTGGATTAAGTTCAAGACTATGAAATTTTTTGTAAACTTCAATTGACAAATTAATTTTATGGTATTTTTTATCATTTGTATAACTAAATCTTTAAATGGGTCAAAAGCACCCATTTCATATACAATTCCATGACATACCAGCCAACATCAATCTGGTGCCAGCTCCTGTATTGGATGGTGTAACAGGTGCAACAAGGGGTCCTAACGAATCAAATTGGTATGGTTCTGGGTCGAGTTTCAGTCACATAGACATTATTTATTACTTACGTTATATGGGTCTGACCTGATCCGACCTGTATACTTTAGATTTACCTGTGCCTGACCCATGAAGGAACAGAACTTGTATAACCTGTTCAGAGCCAGTAATCAAACTGGGTGGTTCTTTGATGGACCATATCGGTTTTGGTCAGGTGTAGGTTATTCGTCCAGTCGAGTCATTTATTTGAAACCTAGGTACAACGGTTCTGAATTCCAGTATTGGGCTAATTTTTAATGAAATAAGATGTATCACACTCCAAAACTAAAATACTAACTGAAAATTTTATATCAATCATCTGTTTCTGTAATTATAATGGAACTAGAGAAGGGATGTGTTCTTGTTTCAGGGGATGAGAACGGATCAAGGTTTTCTCAGACTCACTTCTCACAGCTTTTACTTTTCCTGTTTTATAATTGGACTTCCATTCTTGTGGTGTTATTTTTTCTTTCTGCTGCAGACAAGGGAAGTACCTTTTCTTTCTCATTTCTTCCATGCTTTGTTTTTTCTTTTTATATTGTAGTTTCAGCTGAAATCTATACAAATTAGAATTTTCGTAATTTGAAGGATTTTAAAACACCATAATTGAACAATTTTACCCTCATCTTCATGCCATCTTCACCAATCCATAGGAAATCTGGTATTCTTGCAAGATGGTCCTCGAGGTTCTTGCTATTTGGATCCCTCACTTTACAACAGAGCGTCCTAAGGAACTGTTCAAGGTAACTATGAACTTAATTATCTTTGCATAAAAACCTTCCAATCATTTGTAATTGCATTGTTACCATGTAAATCAAAGTTTATAAAACACCTAAGAGTAATTACATATTATTATGCATGTTTCTTGTCTTACTTTGGCCCTTAGGCACCATCTATTTGGATTTGTTGCAATGGAAAGTATGTTTTTCATTGTGGTATACCTTCATAATCATACTTGTGTTATGCAAGTATAGCAGTTCATGGAATTTTGCTTTCTTGTCGGTGTCATTGAGTAGATACAGTACCCGCAACTATGCCCTCCTATTTTACCCACTATCACAGCATACATACCCCACACAGTCAATCGTTTAGGGGGAACCTTTTGTCAGTTTCTGTTGGGACATGTGGGGTATTGATTTGGGGCACTTCATATTTTTCCATTCAAACATTACGCTAAACAGTTGCATTACTTCTGCCAATCATATATAGGCTCCTCTCCAAAAGAACAAAGCTACTTCAAATAAACAAAGAAACTAGCAACGCTGAAATACCTACCTTTTCAAATGCTCCCATGCATATGTACTTTGTGTTTTCATCTTCATATTGTAGGTATTTCTCAATTGCATCTAGTGCTCTTTTTCTCACTAGTGAAATGGGCCAAGTGGTGAAAAGAGGTTCACCTATTTTGTATAGGCATTCACACAAGTTTTCTTGAAATCTTGAGCGTGGTAGGAAACTGTCTTCCTACATTTAGATTCCACGAAATTTTGATAAGAAAAAACATAAATAATGAGGAAGCTATAGCCAGAATACATAAAAAAAAAAAATTGGAGAATTTCATGTATACCCCTCAAAAATTTCAAAATAATGCATTCCCCTCTCTGAAGTTCATAATCTCATATTTACCCTCCTAAATTTTAAAAATTTCACAAATTTACCCATTTTGTTGTCTATTCTATCGAAACTCATCTTAATTTTATAAGTACCCATTTTACCATTTATTAAAAAAATAAAAAATAAGTAGCTTGTTTAAGAAAAATGTCAGTATTGTAATTGGTCAGTTTCCGAGGGCAAATAACTCATTTCTCTATTTCTGATGCATATACAAGTGTATACCTAAATATCACCATATATACGTCAGAAGGAGACAAATTAACAATTTGCTCTCGGAAACCAACCAATTAGAAGGCTCACATTTTTCTTAAATAGGCTATATTTTTTTATTAAGGGCAAATGGATAATTTAGAAATTTAAAAGGAGTTTTAATAGAAAAAGAAAATAAAATGGGTAAATTTGTGAGTTTTGAAATTTAGAAGGGTAATTATGATATTATGAATTTTAGAGGGGAAATACATAATTTGGAAGTTTTTGAGGGGTATATATGAAATTCCCCCAAAAAATTAAATAAAAAAAAAAAAGCAAAGCAAGAATATTACCTTAGCACGCAGTTTTCGTGCTTGGTTCCAATCTATGCTGTGGTATGGTTGAATGTGCAACTCTTCTCTCAAGGATAGCACTATCTTTGTGATTGGACCAACAAACCGCTTTCCATATAAATATAACATTGCTACCAGAATCAATCTTATACGGCAAAAGAATTTCCCTGTATTACAAAGTGGCAGTTAACATAAGTTCCTTCTGCACTACTAGATACCATGATATGCCAGGTATCA
>SWLB01000174.1:0-10000 GCA_011114355.1 Carex littledalei | reverse complement strand
CTGCAGCTATCTTTATTGCCTCTACTTGCATGCAACCTATCACTCCAGGCACTGCACCATAACCAAGAAAAATGATTGAGAAACTTTATACATTAGTATGGAAGGCCAACAGATATTCACCACTAGCAATAACACTATTTAAATTGTGTGAGGGATACCAATATCAGGTATAGGCCTAAGCTTTGGTTGCCAATTTTGTTTATTTTCCAATTCGAACAACTGATTGAGAGACCAATAGCCGTCAATTTACCTGTGTAACGGTCGATCCTGAGATGAACGCTTACCCCATGTGAAACTTCGTGAGATTGCCACCTCAATAACCCTTAACCATAGAAGATCATGCCATTTGTGTAATTAGCAAAATAGAACATCTTCTATGGTTAATACTTAGTAGAGATAAGATCATAACTCATAAGAGTACACTAAATAGTGTTGTTTGGGGCGGTACAGGCACCGGCGATCGATCGAGGCGGAGGATGGCATAATCAGTCGGATTGAAGAGAGAAGGGGAGGAGACCAAGAAAATGGGAGGTGCATTGAGCAGCGTCCAAAATACTCCTGACAAGTGACAACTCTAAAATTTCCGAAATTTTTTTTTGTTACCATGGTTAATTTCTAATTAAACAAATATCACCGTAGGAATGCTGTCAAACGCATATTGCGGTACTTGAAAGACACTCTTGACATTGGTTTGTCCATCAACTCTCATTCCTCTTTCACTCTTCATGCCTACACTGATGCCGATTGGGCGGGGTGTCCCGATAACTATCGCTCCACCTCGAGTTTTTGTGTCTTTCTTGGATCCAATCTTCTTTCATGGGGTTCAAAGAAACAAAATACCGTGTCTCGCTCGAGTACCGAGGCCGAGTATCGCCCTATGGCGGGTGCATGCGCTGAGTTAATATGGCTTCAACAACTTCTTTGTGAACTTCACGTGCCACTCACTTCTAAACCAATTCTTTGGTGTGACAATTTAGGCTACCTTTCTTGCATCGAACTCTGTTTTTCATGCACGCACAAAACACATTGAAATTGATTGTCCTTTTGTGCGTGAACGCGTTTTTTCTCAACAACTGGAGGTGCGTTTGTATCTTCCAAAGATCAGTTGGCCGATCTTTTCACTAAATCCTTGTCAGCTGCACACCTTGGTTTTCTTAGAGCCAAGCTGACCTCTCTGTTCCAGGTGGCTCATCTTGCGGGGGGTATTGAATACAGTTAGTAATAAAGCAAATGACTAAAGGGCATTGTTGTAATTTTAGATTTAGTATATGTTAGTTAGGCAGTTAATTACAAACTGAGATACGTCTCTGTGTATAGATGACATGTAATTGATGCCTATATAAAGGCCTCTCCTTTGTATTAAAGAGTAGTGATGATTCTAATAAAGATTTACAAGATTTCTCTGTGATAGGATGCAGGTAGGTCGCAACCATCCGCTTTAGCTATCTGCCAGGTCGACAACTGCAGTACCCGTGTCGGATACGAGTATGGCTGCAACGACCACTATGACTAGCATCCACCTCAGTCAGAGCAAGAATTGCAAGATCTGAAGTCTGAAGCAGATGTGGCCCGTAATCGCTCCACCCAGGAAATACGAGTTCTTAATTTTTTGAGCAGTTTCAGTGTTTTTCCTGGGCTATATTAGGATCATAGGATTCCTAGAATGCTCTATGTTGTCCCTAAGACACCACTAATATTTAAAAACTGAAAATAATTGCAAATAAAATAAAGTAGATGAGTTTAGAGAAATTGACACGCGGGATGATAACGGAGTTCGGCTTAAAATGCCTACGTCTCCGGGGCGTCGCAACCGCTTCTCGGTGCGCCTTTCTATTACCCAAAAAGAAAGGTTACAACTTGTGAACCGGTGAGCCCTTACAACCAACGGGAAGTCACACGGCCAACTTGAATCGAGAACGAAGTCTCTAAGTTCGAAAACTCAAGATAAACACTCAAAAGCTCACTCTAACCTAATCTAACTCAAGATTAGTGAAGTGGATTTGAGGTTGTTTGAGAGATATTGAAGTTTTTGTTCTCACAACAATGGAGGAACTCAAGCTCACAGAAAAATTGCTTTTTGAAAGTTAAGGGCGGCTAAAAAGTGTTTGAGAAGAACCCTAAGATTTTATTTACAGTGGCAGCTCTAGAATGAGCTTTCTGGTACAAAACGTTGAAAACGTTTAGTTCAAAAATTCAAATTTAGGTTTTTTTTTTCTGTGAACTCAGTTCAAATGTTACCAACGATTTCCTCTGGAAATCAATCGATCAAAACAGCCATTCTGAAGTTATGAAATTACTTAAAACGTTACAACGTTTTTACAAACGTTACCAACATTTGTTGTTCCTTCGGCCTTTGATCAATTGATTTCTGGATTCTTTTTCACACAATTAAATCGTTGTAACTTTTTAGCAAACGTTACCAACGTTTGTCCCTGTAAAAACAACATCAAAAACACTTTAGCAAGTTTATAATTTTACAATTTAAATTCTTGATAAATGTCTTGATGATTTCTTCGGTTAAAACACTTTATATTGCAATTCCAATTGTCTTGAACCTGCATACTTTCTAAAATAGAAAAAAATCGTAAAATTTAATAATTGTATATTTTACAAATTAGTCAAATAGACGAAAAAGAGAATTGCTTGAAATAACACTCTACACATCTCCTGGAGTCCTGGGCTCAACAAATAAAGATCTACTGATTGACGTAGGGAGATGAAGTACAATGAGAGAGAAGATTTGCAAGAGATTACATTAAAGGAGTTTTCCAATCTTTAAATAATTTTTTATTGTATTGCTGAATTTATTGTCATAATTCTGATATGTATTTTAAATTTTCTCTATGAGACAATTTTTCTCCTAAAACGTCGGTTATAACTCAGCTTAAAAAAAGTTTTCAAGTTAATTTAATGTAATTATTTTTCCACTACTTGGACTTCATACTAAATGCACTTGAAAGGAGTCTGTCTACTATTACATAGATGTTATTTCAGTCGTAATGACACTGACTTCCAAATTCATCAAATATGATTCAAATAACGAATTCAAATCGTTCAAACCGATCTACCTTACGAGTGATGCATTTACTTACCAAAATTATAAATTTTCGAAGAGTCTGACTACTATAAAATCGGTGTTATTTCAACCATAGTGACACTGACTTCAAAATCCATCGAATAGACTTTGAACAACAAATCCAAAGCACTCTCTACCTTACAAGTGATGCATTTACATGCAAAATTTATAAATTTTCGAATTTATTTTGTATGAAGTCAAACATTCAACAAAAATGATTTTTAAGTTAGTTTTAATGCAATCATATTCTTATCACTTGACTTCATACTAGATGTATTTATTAATTTATAAATTTTACATGTAAATGAATCACTCGTAAGTTAGATCAATTTGAACTATTTTACTTTGTTATTTGAAAGTTATTTGATAATTTTTTGTGTTAGTATCACTACGGTTGAAATAACGCGAGTATCATAGTAGTCAGACTCTTTCCTCGACTCTGGGTCACTACTTAGCATTTCTAATTTGTTCTTTGTGTGTTTGGTTGATTTTGTGTCTAGTTGCTTGTAATAAAAATCCTAGATAATTGGTCAATAGACTGAAAAGTGAGGTTTATTATCGGAAAATTTTGAACAAATTTGGATATTAAAAAAAGTTTTCAAGTTAATTTAATGTAATTATTTGTCCACTACTTAGACTTCATACTAAAATGCACTTGAAAGGAGTCTGTCTACTATTACATAGATGTTATTTCAATCGCATTGACTTTCAAATTCATCAAATATGATTCAAATAACGAATTCAAATCGTTCAAACCGATCTACCTTACGAGTGATGCATTTACTTACCAAAATTATAAATTTTTGAAGAGTCTGACTACTATAAAATCAGTGTTATTTCAACCATAGTGACACTGACTTCAAAATCCATCGAATAGACTTTGTTCAACAAATCCAAAGCACTCTTTACCTTACAAATGATGCATTTACATGCAAAATTTATAAATTTTTTAATTTATTTCGTATGAAGTCAAACATTCAACAAAAAAGATTTTTAAGTTAATTTTAATGCAATCATTTTCTTATCACTTGACTTCATACTAGATGTATTTATAAATTTTACATGTAAATGAATCACTCGTATGTTAGATCGATTTGAACTATTTTACTTTGTTATTCGAAAGTTATTTGATAATTTTGAAGTCAGTGTCACTACGGCTGAAATAACGTGAGTATCATAGTAGTCAGACTCTTTCCTTGACTCTGGGTCACTACTTAGCATTTTTAATTTGTTCTTTGTGTGTTTGGTTGATTTTGTGTCTAGTTGCTTGTAATAAAAATCCTAGCTAATTGGTCAATAGACTGAAAAGTGAGGTTTATTATCGGAAAATTTTGAACAAATTTGGATATTAAATTGCGAAAGTAATACAGAGTTCTTGAAAAAGAATATAAATTAATATGAAATTAAATGAATTTAAGATTTAAACGTTATGTCACAAAAAGTAAGAAACTGACTAATTTAGACATAATACTACGCCACAAAAATAAAATTAAAAAATATATAATAGGATAAGACCTTAATATATTTCTTAATTAAAATATTAAATTCAGTAGTGTGTAAAGATTCGTAGATGTGCGTATGAACTGGAGGTCGCTGAACTACAATGGTCAATGGAGGGATCGTTTTTCTAAGCCTTAAACTATGCTATGGAGACACATGTTTGTCTTACTTAAAATATTTTTGGGTCTTTTGATTTTGATAGGACGGCCCGTACGGTTGTCTTTTTAAAAAAAAATCCAGATGCTATACTGCAGCTGTTATAACGTTCCGTTGGATTTGGATTTGGATATTATCTTTTGGTTCAAGCATTTAATTATATGCACGGAAATCAGTGTAATTTTATACAATTATAATTATCATGTCGATAATAAATAAATAAAATAAAATACTTCTATTCGTTAAATAAAATGACGAGGCCTTAGATTTTAACCCGTATAGCACTCATCAATATCACGATAGATATAACACGAGAAAGACGAGGAAACATCCGTTATTAAACAAACGATAACGCTTGAACCCCCTGGTTCAAGTTTCCAAAGTAAAATAATTAGGCACTAAATTCCTCTAAATTGGAGGAAACCAATTAATATTAAAACCACCAGTTTTAAAATAATTGACTGAATTATACGCCGCATAATTAACACTTTTCGAGAGATAAGAGAGATAGAGTAAGGAAATATCTCATTGCTTGGAGTACCCCTTGGCGATCCCAACCCATTGTTATATTTGTTACTTTTAACATAATTATCATATGTATATATCGTTCCCAAAAAAATTATAAAAAAATTGCGTTTGAAAAATAAATTAAAAATAACAATTTAGAATTTACATTGAAAATATTTATGAATCAGAAATTAAACTTTTAAAGTCTGACTAATGTCTAAAATTTTAGTCTAATGTCGAACTGCTGACTATATATAAGTCTAAAATGAGATCGTAGTAGGAAATTTTTTGTCTGGACTTTGAGAGTTTGGCTAAAAATAAGTCAGAACTTTCAAAGTCTATTTCTTCTTATTTCCAAAACTTTTCATTTTAGTCGTTAAAGTAGTAATTTAATTTTTTTATTCAAATACAAATACACGAGAGAAAAAAGAAAAAGAAAATTGCATCAGTGGTTCTTTTTATATAATTCTACGGATTAAATTTTTGTACATATTGAAGAAAGCAGATAATTTTATTGATACTGCAAATGTTATATTCTTTTTATAATTTCTTATGCACACATCTAGATAATGTTTTTTGAATTAGCATTGATAATATTTGTTTAGTATTCCTAATTTTTTTTTAAGTAAATAGCATATTTTTATTTTTCTCTACACCCTAAAATAGTAATTAACATAGATTAGACCTTTTTGAAGAAAGTTTGACGATTCCGTAACGTACATGTAAATTTATGATATTAACCCCTGACTTGTTAGCCAACTATCATCCATTTTTTAAAACTATCCATTATAACTAAGAATTTTTTATAAGGTCTGATACTACTTTTCGCGCACATTTTTCATTCAAAATTTAGTTACAATCCTATTAATGATTTTACTAAAATCAAATTCTCCTTTAGTCTCAGAGCAATATTTATTATTTAATAAAAATTCAAAATCAAGCATATAAAAAGAATTTTTAAAAACTTTACCGTTTTAAAAATACTTTTTTATTAAATCGTTTTAAAAAATAGTATTTCATATTTCTTATCATACCTGTTTAATTTTATTGAATGATTAATATTCTGATAGTGATATGCCAAATTGAAACTCTGGAGTAGTAAAGGGTGTAAGCCTATCATTTAAAAATGAAGCCAAGCACCAACGACTTGCACTTTCTACTAGTCTTCTTGGACGGATATCCTCCCAGGTACCTGACTCAATCAAATTGCAACGGACGGCCCAGATTAATTCTATCTGGTCCAAACTCAATCCGGTGCCTATTGAGACTGTAGGGGGTCTGTTTTGAGATTCGTGCCATATTAAATGGACCGTCCGATCGCAATTTGCTTGAGTCAGGTAACCTGAGGTGATGTGAATTCGTCTTCTTCTCTCTCTCTCTCGTTTCTCTTAAAAGAGGGGAAAAGGGTGGAAAAAAAGGGGGAAAAAGAAGAAAATTTATCAGATGAGACTAGTTCGCTGAACTTTCTTAAATTTCGAACTAGAAACTAAACTGCATCTTATCATTTGTAAGTTGAGCGATCTTTTCCTTCCGATCGAGGTTAGTATTGCCGATTATTTTTCTTTTTTCGTTGTTCTATTAAATTGCAGAATATTCTCTGAATTTTTTTTTTTGCTCCTACTCCATCTCTTGGTGATATAAAATAGGCCTGTCCTGGACTTGTGATTGCCTGTAGTTTGAGCTAGAAATTAATCAAAGTTTGATATTTTTCTTTCAATTTGGGAAATTAGACTCTTTATCTTGAAGTTACCTGGTGTTTTTTTGTATTAATATAGGTTGAACCTCTAATTGATGTTTACTTGTTAGTTCTGGATTTAGCTTAGTGTCGGCTGACTTGACTTAAGTTGGAATCTGTATTTAGATTAGCCTGATTAAAATTAATTAAGGCTTTGATTTTCTAATTTTGATTAAAAGTCCTATCTCTGGGTTGGCTTACCAGTTCCACTGATACCCTTGGCTGTACTTCTGGTCCATTACTGGTATGCAACCACTGCTAGTACCAGAAACATATATCAATTTTAGTGTGTTTCATGTGACAGGTAGCTAGTAATGAGGAAATTGCCATATATTTACCTTTAATAAGAGCTAATTCGTCTTCACTACTTATAACTTGTATAGCTTGCAAATCTGCACCAGTATATTCTGACTTCCTTTCTAAACCAATCAATTAGGTTTGTGCACCTTCCAGCTCAGAAAAATTAAACTTCATCAACCTAATCTGAATCGGAAATTGTGAAGAAATGGTGGAAGGCCCGAAATTTCCTATTGGCGGGGCCCACTCCCCACTTACTATGGGCTCTACATTTGCTGATATGGGATTCTACCACAAGATGGGCGAGGGCTCTAACATGTCAATTGACAGCTTAAACAGCCTCCAAACCAGTAACTACAATGGATCCCTGGCTGCCATGTCAGTAGATAACAGCAGCGTGGGGTCAACTGACACCCTCCTGAATCACCCCGGCCTCAGGCCTGTTAACCCAGCCAACTACTCAGTCAGCAATAGCGTGTTCAAACCGGGCAAGGTGACCCATGCCTTGATGGATGATGCCTTGGCAAAGGCCCTGATGGACCCCGCTACTCCAACTGAAACATTGAAGGAGTATGAAGAGTGGGGTATTGATCTGGGGAAGCTTCATATGGGTAACCCGTTTGCCCAGGGGGCTTTTGGGAAACTGTACAAGGGGACGTACAACGGAGAAGATGTGGCAATTAAGCTACTGGAGAAGCCTGAGAACGACCTCGAGCGGGCCCAATTAATGGAGCAGCAGTTCGTGCAGGAGGTCATGATGCTTTCGAACCTGAGGCACCCGAATATTGTCAAGTTTATTGGAGCTTGCAGGTACGTAAGAGTTGGGGTTAGTCTAGGCAAACTGAAGGTTCTAGGTTTAGAATATTGATTTGAGAAGTTTAATGGACAACCGTCATCAAAAGCACTGAAGAAGGAACATCCTGATATATAAGGGGATGGGATGGTACCATATGAACTATTATTACCAGCTTGGCCTTGGATTTATTATTGCTACGAAGTTATTTTCTTGTTTTAGTTTTTTTTTTTCTTAAAGTGAGGTTTTGGGTAGCCACCAGCTCTAGTAAATTAAACTCAAAATCTGGCTGGAGAACATTATTGTCTAACTAACTCCCAATTTTGTAGCTTTCCATTGAAGTCATTGAAAGTATTTACCATTACTTCCATGATATCTAATTGTTCATACAGATAACTACCATCTGTATAAGTATGTTTCATTCAAAATTCTGACCGGCAAGGATTATTTTTTATACGTAATCCAGGAAGCCGATGGTGTGGTGCATTGTGACTGAGTATGCAAAAGGAGGTTCTGTACGGCAATTTCTGATGCGGCGTCAGAACAGGTTGGTCCCACTCAAGCTGGCTGTAAAACAGGCATTGGATGTGGCAAGGGGAATGGCCTATGTACATGGGCTCGGATTCATCCATAGGGACCTCAAATCCGACAATTTGCTGATCTCTGGTGACAAATCTATCAAAATTGCTGATTTTGGGGTGGCAAGGATTGAGGTCCAGACTGAGGGGATGACGCCAGAAACTGGAACCTACCGCTGGATGGCTCCGTGAGTTTTCTTTTTTATGATTTTTTTTTTCATCATAGAGTTGGTACTAGTACATTGCCATGACTATTTTACCTGATAGTGCAAGTGATACATGCGGAGTAAGCATAAGTGGTAGCCCTTAGGGTTTGCATGAACGAAAGGGAAGTATAAAAACATATGGGTAAAATGGCTGTTATTTAGTTCATTTAATTTGTATAAATTTACTTTCATCTGTGTAGTGCACATTATTAAAATGTGGCTGCTGTCAAAGGAAGTTAGTATTTAGCCTATTGTGGGCATGGTAATCAACCTCTATCGTGCAATACTCTGTAATTCGAATTGTGATACAACACGTGGAGTTAATGACCCTGTATGTTTGCACTGTGCAGTATGGTTATGGCCTTCTAGATGTTAGAGCTTGACATTTAAAATTCTATTGGTGTGTCCTTGTAAATATTACATAGTGTGTTAGTACAAAATTATACAGAATGTGTAGAGTTAATGATGCTGCACACATCAGAAGTTAGACCTGGCACTCAGAATGAAATCATGACCACAAAATTATCAATTATTGAATTAGTATCAATTAATGGGGACACAAGTAAAATGTAGATATGCCTTCACAAGTTAAACTGAATTAATTTTAGTGCACAAAAAGTTCTAGAAAATCGTGAGACACATTCTTTATCAATTAATAATTGCCAATAATCAATATACAGTCTATATGTGTGAAAATCATCTTGTAAATATTTATTACTAAAATGTTTTTGGGCATTCCAAGCTTCTTGTCTAAATTTCATGAGATGTTCTCTTTTATGTATTGATGAACTGAAATAGGTGCAAAAACCTGTAGTGCACACTTGTGATCTTCCTGTAATGTTGAAACAACACAATGAATTTTTTTTAAGATATCTAAGTTGCATGTATTTCAGAGAAATGATACAGCATAGGCCATACACCCAGAAGGTAGATGTGTACAGCTTTGGCATAGTGTTATGGGAACTTGTCACGGGCATGCTTCCTTTTGCCAACATGACAGCTGTCCAGGCAGCATTTGCTGTGGTCAACAAGGGGGTCCGCCCAACTGTCCCGCAGGATTGCCTCCCGGCTCTGGCTGAAGTCATGACTCGCTGCTGGGATGCAAATTCTGACGCCCGCCCCACCTTCAATGATGTTGTAAGAATGTTGGAG
>SWLB01000209.1:0-85000 GCA_011114355.1 Carex littledalei | reverse complement strand
ACCCTACTTTACCCGTTAAAATTATCGTAAAACGAAACGGTAGCGGATGAATAACGAATAATACTAAATAATAATTAATTTTATTATATTTTACAAATAAAACATCAAACTCATTCATTCCACACATATGCAATCACATCACTAATAAAAAAAACCAAATGTGCAATCAATTCCAACTAAATTATTTTTTTATAGAGCAAGAGAATCTAAAAACACGAATATCTCTTCGGACAAATTCAATTATTTAACTAAATAATAAAAATGCAAATAAAAAGTAATATGTTTAACATTTTTCTTATAGCAAAAAAATACACTAAATAACAAAAGTACATTACTAATTATTTCTCAAACATTATCATATAAAGTATCACGCAAATAAATTTTATCATCCCTAATTACCCTGTAGGTAACGGGTACAAAATAGCCTTTACCCATACTCTTATCCGTTTAGCTAACGAAATTTTTTTTTACCCATACCCGTACCTAATATGCTAATGAAAATAAAATCTTACCGATACCCGCATTATCGAATACGGTACAGGTAGGGTAAACGGTTAAAAGGGTATCATTGACACCCCTACTTTTCATATTTATTAGTGAATATGACCAAATTATCATGGATATACACTAGCGGGGAGCTATATATAGTGGCAAGAAGATTTTTGTAAAAAATATCCATAGAGGAAATTAACTTCCCTTTTTCTCCCTTGGGTCTTAGCCGACAGAAGGGCATCTCGGATAAGAAGACGACAATAGGTAAAACACAACAAACTTGTTATATATAAAACACATTGAGAGACGACCCCAGAAAAATTTACATAAAAAATATTGTGAACGTGTTTGCCAAAAAAAAAAACAACGTGTGCGATAAGAAGACAGCATCTAATAATTTTGTTTCGATAATTTGAAATCTTTGACCTACCCAATAATGAATTTGCATAAAGCCATAAACAATATTTAACAATGTATCCATAATTATTTTACTGTGATAAAACATTTATCAATTTATCCATAATGGGTTCTACAGAGACGACCTTGACATTGGAGTGATTGGACAGAGGTCCGGGCTAACCAATTCTCAAATTTCCCTCTTAATTCACAAAAAAAAACAGAGAGGAAAACTTGAGGGTCTTCTTTCCAAAATACAACCCTTCAACCCGCGAGAGCGAGCGAGACCAATCAATCTCTCTTGGAACGCTTCTAGGCTGGAGTTTGAACCTCAGCCCAGCAATAATGGATTGGGTCACAAAAAAAACATATATTTACTATGTTCCCGACTTTTCAATTACTATGTCATTGTCCAAGTACAAAATTATAATTATCCGAAATTTTTAAATATACCTCTAACAAAAAAATAAACTAAAAGATCATTATTTCTGTAAAATTCAAAATTTACTCTGGCCGCAACATATGGCGGCCCCCTAGACTGGGGCCGCCTTTTGTCGTTGCGGTCCCACAAAACTAAAAAAACCCAAAAAAATTCATCTGATTCTGTTGAGTTTTAAAATATTTTGTTTAATAATTTTCAAAAATAGAAAGAACAATTAATAATTTAAATATGTTAGAAAGAACATCAAACAAAATAGATAAAACATCTTATAATTTAGATGTACTAGAAGGACTCCGAAACATTTTTCAGGCAGAATTTTTCCCGAATGTAAAAAAAATTAAACTATTTCTTGGTGTGTTACTGGAAAAAATAAAAATATTTTGAATCTGAATTATTGATTCCGGTTCAAAAGTCAATTCTAGTAAATAAGAAATTATCATGATTCTTCTAGTACATACAAATTGTAAGATACTCCATCTATTTTCGAAAAAAATTGATTTGACTTTAGTAATGATGGCAAGGATTTTTTTTTTCAAAAAAAGATGAAGTATCTTACAATTTGAATGTACTAGAAGGACCACGATAATTTTTATATTTACTAGAAGTGACTTTTGAACCGGGATCAATAATTCAGATACAAAGCATTTTTATTTTTTCCAGTAACACACCTAGAAATAGTTTAATTTTTTTGATAGCCGGGAAAAATCATGTCTGAAAAATGTTTCAGAGTCCTTCTAGTATATTTAAATTATAAGATGTTTTATCTATTTTATTTGATGTTCTTTCTAACATATTCAAATTATTAATTGTTCCTTCTATTTTTGAAAATTATTAAACAATATTATAAACTCAAAAGAATCAGATAAATTTCTTTGGGTTTTTTTAGTTTTTGCGGGGCCACAACGACAAATAGCGCCCCCCATAAAATAGGGCCGCCATTTGTCGTTGCAGCCCGGGTAAATTTCGAATTCTCCAGAATTTGTGGTTTTTTTGTTTATTTTTCTGTAAGGAAGGGTATTAATAAAAATTTCGGTATAATTATTCTTTATTATACCCTATTTAGTTTAAAATAGGTTGTGTGATTACGCTTGATAATTGGAATTAATATGCGCCGTAGGAACACAAAGGTTTAGTTGTAGTCTTGTAGAGAACATATAGTATATACCGACACTTTTGCTATGTCGTCATATAGTTTAATGAATTATTTTGTTAAATATGTATTTTTAATTTTATTGTGCAATCATGAAATTCCTTATTCCTGACTTCCAAGTAGAAGATTATCTTGTCCCCACTTCCCTGATTTTGACAGTATCAGAATTACACAACAAATTTAGTCTCTAAGTATCAGTACCCAGTGTTTTTTTTTAATTTTATTCTGTTTTGCCAAAAAGATCTCGTAAAATTACACATCTGTTAGTTGCAATAAACAAATTACAATTTCAGCATTTGCCAGTTAATAAAGTTTGCCGTTATTGAATTGATAGTTGGATCGACAAGGAAAAAGAAAAGGCTGCAGCACACTTCAACAGATAATTTCTCAAATATGTTAAATTTTCAATATTAAGAGGCCATATTTAAAAAATCAGCCAAAATTTTTTAAGGGTAGGCAACCATGGTAAAACCTGTGTTCCAAAAGTACGAAAAATTAACAAAAATAAACTAAAAATTGAAAAAAGTAATGCATGTAAGAAAAGCAAATTAGAAAACAATTTCAAAATATCGGTAATTATAATTCACAGATTTAATTGAGCAATTGTTTTGATGTTTTTCCATAGTTTCAAGAGATAATTACAATCCTTCTATTTACAACAAGGGTTTCTAGCCGTTTGCTAAGGATGGGACAGCCTAATCTGTTAAACGGAAAAGAAAAGGAGCGCTGGTACACAGCCCAGTCTGTTTATCCGAAAAGAAAATGAGCAGACCAGTTTGTTTACCAGAAAAGAAAAGAAGTCAAAGAAAAAGCCTGAGGTTATAATTTGCAAAAATACACTCGGATTTGCTAAGTGCACCCGAGTATGTTATCTCCAACAGTAATTTTCCATTTATTTCAAGGAAAAGGAAGCATGCAATAAAAGAAATGAATGAAGAACGTCTCATATCCTGAGAGGATATATTTGCAAAAGAAACTGACACTCTCACAATTGAGAGAACCATTAAACACAGAACTGTGCCAAAATTCTACAAAACTAGACTTGCTAAGTAATCAAACTTTTAGCTAGTTGTACTGTCGGGGCTAGTCGTATTGTTGGGTGGAGTCTCTTTTGAAGCCTCTTCTTTAAGCTTCTTAGACCAGTACTCCTCTAGAGGTGGCCCAAAGAGCATTTTACCAGAAATAACTCCTATCCTACACATGATAATAGTTTGCCAACAAATTCAATTTTAGAAAAAGAATATCAAAATTCTGCAAGCAATATTATCTGAATAAAGATATTCACACCATCAAGAGCATTTTATTCAGAGAGTGGACTGGCTGCACTCCTCTTGGACTGATTTTATCATAATTTTGAACTGAAAGCATCATTTTTAGTAATTCAATTCCCTCAATCATGAATCCAATGCACCACCCGACAAGATCAGTACCCTTTTTTGTGATTCTTATCTGAACATACAAATTTTTTATAGCTTTTGTTCTAGTTTCAGTATCATTTTGGTAATTGTCTATTCTTACTAATAACTTTTTCTTTCATTTGCGCTGGTGTTGTATAATTGCTTAACTGATGATAGAGTTTACATAAGGCTAACAAATCAACATGTGAGGAAATGGCATAGAAACAAAAATTCCCCAAAGTTGCACTAATACAAAATCACTACTGGTACAGACAAACAGAGCCGAAATTGCAATCCCTGACCCCAATTTATTCCCTGCTTAGTATTACAAGAAGTAGAATTTGCGATTGCTTGGTAATTACATCATGAATTGGTAACAAAGCAAATAGAAAACCGGAAAGAAAGAGGGGAGATGAGTAGTACTTACACGACAGCACCAACTACCATGGGTAACGACAGAGCCTTTGCCATCCCTCTCTCACCAGGTCGCTTGCTCGCTCGATATATGAGATCGAAAATGGTTGAGCTGTCGGAAAAGCGACGAACGGGGAGGCGCTACGCAGCGGCGCAGGAAGTCTTTGGGCCGGGCGGGTCAAGCAGCCTCTTGGATCGGGTCGGATGGGAGACCGATAAGGCGATATGCATTAATTTCATTCCGACTTTTCAATTTTTCATAATTTAATAATTCTTTTAAAAGAATAATAATTAAAAAATCCCCTTTATCTCTATTCTCCACGTAGATGCTCTGAAATTGAAATTTTATATTGTATATCAGTCTTCCAATCAAATAACGTACTCGTTACATGCAAATTGATATTATCTTTCAAATATATTCTAACTTTCTATTTTTTAAATATCATTTAAGAATTTTTTTAATTAATTGATAATTGATTGATCATAAGTTCTAATTTCTTTCTATTTTCTAAATGTCATTTAAGGATTTTTTAATTAATTGATAATCTATGTTACCCGATACGGATACGATACTCCATATAGGGTTACCCGATACCGGATATATGTATCTCCGAATACGGATATCCGTATCCCGTATCTATACAACATAGTTGATAATTGATTGGTCATATAGGGGTGAAAAAAAATTCTATAGGAATGAAAACAAGTATTTTTTAATTAATTGATAATTTATGTTTACCCTGATACGGGTACAATATACTCTACATATATTTCGTACCCGTGTCCAATGTTTTTAAATACGATTTTCATGTGGTATGTGGAAAGCCACCGCATACCGCATATGCGATATGCGGTCGCATATGCAGATTTTTATGCAGATATATATATGAGAATTTTAGTAACGAAAAAAAGGTTCGGTCTATCTATTATAATATGTTTAGTAATGAGCTTTTATTAATCTATCTTGATTTTTTAAGTATTTGATATACTTTGTTTAATTTTAAACACATTAGTTCAATAATAATTCCGACTCAATTCATGTGTTCAAACTCCAAAGTAGTGTTATTCAATGAGTGTCGATTCAAAGGACTACTTAACAAAGTCCAGCAAAGCATGACCCGTATCCGTGAGAAGAATTAATCCGCAGCCCACTTAACAAAGTCTAGCTCCAGTCACATAAACCGTATTTTAATATTCTGCTTGTATCCATGCAGTTAGAACTTGCATACGCATATATAGCCGCATAAACAACATTTTAATATTATGTCCGTATTTATAATTGATTAATAACGAATCTGAATTATCCGTATCCGGATGGAATCCGAATTATTCGGATATTTACTCGGATATTTTCTACAATTATGCAGAAGAGAAATTTTCGGACCCAAAACAGAGCGGATATCCATTTGTATCCGCAAACAAATCCGGATCCTATCAATTCTTATTTCTCCGCTGCCTTCAATTTTTTTTTTTATCACTTCTTCTCTTCTCCATTCCCAAGTTCATGACACCTCCATTTCATTTTTTCTGATTTGTTTTTTTAATATTTTTAATTAGTATTTGTATCTTAAAGTTCATATGACTTAACTATTCGACAATTATTCGTTTTGTATCCGTATTTGAATCCGTATTGGTAGATTATCCGTATTCATTTAAGACGGATTTAGTTTTGAATTTTGACAATCGTTTACTATCCGTATCTGTATTCGTATCCGTTCTTTGAAAAACGGATACAAAAATAGTACCAGCTTTATCCGCTCCGAATCCACTCCGTTTGCAACCCTAATTGGTCATGTCTTCATTTCTTTTTATTTTTTATTATTATTTAAATAATGTTATTTGTCATTTTGTATGAGATTTTTTTTATGAAGATATGTCAAAAAGATCGAAAAACATATATATCATTTAATATGTCATTTAAGAAATGTTATTTATATAAAGATGTTATTTAATATGTTTTTAAAAAATGTTATTTGTTATTTAGTCGATTTTTTTTAATAAAAATATGTCATTTTGTATGAATTTTTTTTCTCTTATAGTATATTCTCACAACAGTGCACGGGCACGATATTAGTCTTAATTTGAAACATCTTACATATTCTTTCAAGATTGCTTTATTATATTCAAATACTTTCATCTAAATTGCCAAATAGATATACAATTGTTTAATGAGTGAGGCTATGGTATTATGCATAGTGCGTATTGGTCTGTACTATGGTCCTATGGATCAACATTGTGTTTTCAAAGTTCAAACAATCAGTGTGAACTGTTTGATGTTTGATGTATTTCTATATGAAAATATACTTGTAGATCAAATTTTACATTTTTTTACTATTTTTTAGATAGGTACAATATCACTACTTTTGATTAGTATAGAATTTTTAGACTGAGTAATTTTGTATATATTTAAAAAAATAGTGAAGTAATTATAAAAAAAATGTAATATTTAGTTTGTAAGTATATTTTCAAATGGAGATCATGTTAAACGATTCAGATCGACTATTTGAATTTTGAAAATGAAGATATTGACTTATAATATGTAACAATTCCGCTATGCTGGATATAGTCGCCAAATGATACAAATAATGTACTAATATAATTAATTTATGGCATCGAATATCAATTAAGTTGATAATAGTATTAATCTGTTTTAGCATAGTTAAAAATATTATTTATATACATCTATAGTAAATACCATTATTATATATAGAAATGTATACTTGTATATTTCATGTAGCCTAATAGTCGGTGAAAATGGCAGGACTGATAGTCGTTGCAACTGATATTTCTTTTTGTGACCGTTTCTTTCTTTTCCAGTGTTAACACAAGCAATTACGTTGCACTGGACAAGTCCAGTATTAATTGTGCTGGAGGTCTGGAGCTATAAGACATGCACACATAGTATGATTCTGTTTTAAGTTCTAACCAATTAAAATATTGGGTTCTTAGTTTGTAAACTTTTTGTGCTTAGTTAGAATTACTTGGATGAACTAGAGATGACAGTGATGTAAAACAAATGATTCTTGAAGAGTTTAGTATGATAATGAGCATATATTTGACGACCGAGATGTATTAAACTCAAAATATTTTCTTTTGAGTTAATGCAGAAGATGCGAACTATATCACGAGAAATTTTTTTAACAACAAAGCGTTACAAATCAAATTACTTTAACAAATTACACTTTTCCTATGATTCTTGCTTTACAAAACCTCTTCCTCTAAAATTTAAAACTTTATTCATCATCTAGTGCAGAAAAAAAATCATAGTTGGTACTTTTAAATTCTTGTAGATAAATATTAGAATTTCTCATAGATTAAATAAATACTACGAAAAATAGAAAAGCATCGATCAATCCGGCGCGCCGCTTTCTAGTTTCTTCCTCTTTCCCTCCAAACCAACACCACTGGGACAAGTATCTTCTCCAATACTGTAAAACATTTCCTTCACTTTACGGGTTGAGATTAACTCTCAGCCGCTTTGAGATTCAGGCTAGTGCAGGGGCAGTATTATTGGGCTTTGAGATTCGTGCCAAGTTAAAAAGAACAGTCCAAATCTAGTAATTGTAAAAGATTCCCTATTACAGTATCGGGGAGGGACAAATATCCTTCCCGGTACCGTAAAAGATTCCCTTCACTTTACGGTTTGAGATTAACTCCCAGCCGCTTTGGGATTCGGGCTGATGGAGGGGGCAGTATTATTGGACTTTGAGATTCGTGCCAAGTTAAAAAGAACGGTCCAGATCAAGTAATTGTAAAAGATTCCCTATTACGGTACCGGGGGTGATGTGAATTCACCGGGGAGGATGTGAATTCACACTACTACCTAATACATATCACCTACAGTAACTCAAACTACAAGATTAGATCCCGACCGTCAGATCTGTTTTGGCATGAATATCAAAGGAACCCCGTGTATTCCACCTCGGCTCGGATTGTGATCGGACGGTTTGGATCTAAACTCAAAATTTGAGTTACTTCAGAGACATCCTCTAGAAAAGCAACATCTCTTTCGTTTCGAAATTGATCGGGAGTACCTAGGGTTTCTTTTCTTGAGAGAGAGAGAGAGAGATGCGAAAACAGATCACAAACCCGTATGGGTTCCACCTAGGCAGCCGCTGCCAGGTTTTCAAAAAAAAAACCCGTATGGGTTCTCCTGTCCGTATTACATCGCCTCCTTTTCTGAAGATTCATGCTTTGAAGGAGGCGTGTGATAGAGACAGGAGAACCCATAGCTGGTTTTGGAAGTTACACTGCCTTATACCAGTCTGCCCGGTATGGGCCTTTCTCCTACAAAATTGACGGAATTACCCCCAGGCAGTATTTTTTTTTTTTAAAAAAAAGGCATATAGCCCGTTTCATTGATATGAACCCCAGGCAGTATTTCGTGGATTTATATTTTTCTGAGATAGTAAACACATGCAGACCCAAAGGGATGCGAACTTTTGATATTTTCGTCCAAGAGGAGAAGGTAACTTACTCTAGTTTCCCCTTTTATCAGCTTTCTAATTTTGTTTAATTGAAAACTTGGAAGTTTAATTAACACATAATTGTACAATTGAGTTTGTTTGCACACTAGTTGAACCCTTACAGTGTAATTTTTTTTGCAGCCTTGGTAATTGTACAATTCTGTAATTATTAAATATCTTTGCTATGTAAAATCTCTTATGCTCTTAACAGTTAACACTGTATTTCAGTACTTGACTTCTAAGTGTGTCATGAAAAATTAACAACTTAGATTCTAATGCAACTTTTTCATCATTACAGATAGTGTCTGGGCTTGATATATACAAAATTGTAGGAGCAAACAGAGCACTACAAATTGTAGATATCAGGGCTTCTGTGGTGCTAAATGAACCACTGGTAATTAATTTCCAAAGCTTGACAGGAAGCCCCATAATTTGTGGCATTGCAGTCCGCAAAGCCCCGGCATTGCCTCGTAAGTTTTGTTTAATTGGGGTAATTTTTCATTTTTACCTTTGTGGCATTGCAACACAAGAAATATCATGTATACCCTTATAAAACATAGACAAACCCTTTATAAGATGAGAATGTCATATGTACTGTTACATGTTACATCCAAATTATTGCTAGGGAAAGAGAGAGGTAATTTTTGGTGCTTAAAAAATAATAGAAGGGTGAGGTATATGTGGTATTTGTAGAGTTTTGAAAGGGCATACAAAATATACTCAGATTATGTGAGCATATGTGATGCTTTTTCCTTTTCTTTTGTTTGGACATGAGTCATTAAATTGATGGAATGTACCTAACTTTTCGAATTCATAACAGCTGTTGCAACAAAAACGGGGGATCAGATTGACACGTCTACTGTACAGGTTAGGATAATATAATGACTATCAGAAATATCAATATTTCATAACATTTAACAAATAGCAACCTCATATGCACGGCCAATGCACAAAGTTTCTAAACAGACTGGAACTTTACCTCTGCATGCAAATGCAATGTTTTGCTAAGCATATGCAAAATCCTTAAAACTTTTATAATTTGCAAAAAGATCCACTGGTGTATGTCGATGCCTCCCCTCTGGTGACGTCTGTATTGGATGGTTACAACGTGTACAGGAAAAACCTTCACTACGGAGGGCACTGAGAGGAAACGAGGTGTGAACTATCACACACTTGAGGAGTTGTTCAAAATTGCCGAGGAGAGAAAAGAAACAGTTTCTTATGACATATCTGTCAGTGTCCTTGAGGTGTACAATGAGCAGATTCGGGATCTGCTCAACTCCAACCCGTCATCAAAGAAGTAATAATTCTGAATCTTCTGATCAAAATATATATATGCATTGTTTTATACATGATAATTAAAATAATACCATTTATACTTGCTTAAAATGTTGATTCTGTTATGATTTGAGGTTAGACTTGAGATAAGGCAAGCAGGAGGAGAAGGGCTGCATCACATCCCGGGTGTAGTTGAGGCAAAGGTTGAGAGCACAGAGGAGGTGTGGGATGTGTTGCAAGCAGGAAGCAATGCAAGGGCTGTTGGTTCAAATAACATTAATGAGTACAGCAGTCGCTCTCACTGGTTAATCAATCAATCTCCCACCTTTGTCCTTAATTAATTAATTTAATTTGTGAACTTTTTCTAGTATTCGTTTTGTTTGTAATTTTTCTTTTGTTTTTACAGCATGCTTTGTATAATGGTGAAGGCAAAGAATTTAAGCTAGCTAACCTACAGATGTACAATGAAGAAATTTTTTTTTTTGATAAAAGGCAGAAGCCCGTTTCATATATGAAACAAAGAGTTAATTACATACTACTAGCATTCCAGTTCATCAGTACTAAATACAAAATAAACTAGATTGGAACAGAAAACATATGCTCCTCATTTTAACAACCACCAAAACACTGTAATAGCAAACACAACTAGAATTAAGCCACCAACACTGGAGCTGAGGTAATAAGATTCTAACACTGGATTTGTACAAAATGATTTGTAAGACTTCATCTAGTTCATTCTGCTGGTGAACCAGCCTCCCATTCAAGTTGTTCAACTATTGTCCCTGCAGCTGCATCTTCCTGGTAAGGCACCACAACTGTTACCGAGTAAAATTAATTAAAAGCGCAACTCTTGGATATTATTCCTACATTTAATCAGATAGGACACAAAACAACTGTTACTGATCCGATAAATAATGAAGTCACAGAAAAATTGATTAACTATGCATTATCCAATCCTACTGATTGTTTTCTTTTCATAAGAAAATAAGGATCCTGTCGATATATTATTTTAGAGTATAAGAATTATTTTAGGAAAACTTTTGAGAGCTTAATTACCTGTCCTGGGGTGATCCCAATATTCTTAAGATCCTCAACCTGAATTTTTTTTTTTTGTAAAACTTGTTACTTGTAGCAAAAATCACAGAAAAATAGGTAAAAGGTAAACGATTACAGAATGCTGAGGAAAAGTACTTTATAGCCTAATGCTGGGAAAAATAGACCATATTTTTTTCAGATGTTATTACCCAATAGTGTTGAGCAATATTTTTTCAGTATAGAGCCTCTTCCAAAAAGGAGGCTCTAAAGATGTAGTGCTTTAAAGAGCAATATTTTTGTTAACCCTCTTTGGAAGAGGCTCTAAATATGTTTATTAGATGTTATTACTCAATATTTTTTCAGAAAAACAAAGGATTCCTTATTTTTCAGTACTTTTCCTCAGCATAAAGCACTACTTCAGAAAAATACTGAATAATAAGGAATCCTTTGTTAACCCTCCTTTTTTCCAGATGTTATTACTCAATATTTTTTTTCCCTTTTTTGGCAGTTTGACAAGATGTTGTTAAGCTATATCGAAGATTGCTAAGCTGCTTGGGTTGCGTGCATGTGTATTTTTTTTCTATGGTTCTTGTGGTAGCTTTTATTGCTACATTGTTCTTGTGGTGTCTTACCAGGAAGATGCAGCTGCAGGGATAATGGAATGGGAGGCTGGTTCACCAACATAATGAACTAGATGAAGTCTTACAAATCATTTTGTACAGATTCAGTGTTAGAATCTTATTACCTCAACCCCAGTGTTGGTGGCTTAATTCTAGTTGTGTTTGCTATTACAGTGTTTTGGTGGTTGTTAAAATGAGGAGCATATGTTTTCTGCTTCAGTCTGGTTTGTTTTGTGTTTAGTACTGATGAACTGGTATGCTAGTAGTATGTAATTAACTCTTTGTTTCATATATGAAACGGGCTTCTGCCTTTTATAAAAAAAAAAAATTTTGATTGTACATCTTTAGGTTAGCTAGCTTAATGGATGAAAATGATAATCCAAGATGAATTTATGTTTAGATAAATTTGAAATCCGACTGTTAACCAAGTGTAAGTTTTATTTTTCGTTTGGCCTAGGCATAGTCTGTCAAAATATCACTTTCGTACTAAGAAAAAGAGTAAATTACACATTCTTTTAACCATAAAATTTCAGAAGTTTCGTTTAGTCCTTGAAATTTTTAGCTTATACTATATTGGTCCTATATTTAATATTCATTGAAAATTTTGTCATATTTATATAAAAGAAACTTGTGTGGATATTAGGGCTGCAAAGAACCGAACCGAATCGAACTTACCTCCAGTTTGAGTTTGGTTTGAATAAAATTTGGTTTGAATTAATTTCGAACAAAGTTTGGTTTGAATTAATTTCGAACGAACTCAATTTCGAATCAAATTTTTTACGAATTTAATTTCGAACTTTTACGAACTTTGTTACGACTTACAAGTTATGACTTATGGCTGTGCCATAATTCAAAATTACAACACTTCAATAAAAACTCAGGCATTTATGAATTCTAATTACACAGTACACCAAAGTTGGAAATCAAAGTTCATTACAAATACCAAAATTTATATCAAACACCAAAGTTTAGTACAATTAATCAAAGTTCAGTACAATCACAGTATCCAAAGTTTTCCAAATAGCAATAGGAGAAACATCACCAAAGTTTTCAAATATCCAAAGTATTCAAGAAATATTTTTCAGAAATCAGAATTGAGAGCAATTATGGACTGGGCGGCCTTATATTTTCATCAGCGAACATGAGTTATCAACGGAAATCAACGGTTCACGTTCGAGTTAATTTCGAACTAAGTTTGGTTTGCGAACCTATTTCGAACAAACTAAGTCCAGTTTGAGTTTGGTTTGAATTAATTTCGAATCGAATTTTTTACAAACTTTTTCGATTCAAACTCGAATCAAATTACGAACTACGAATTTTTTGTGCAGCCCTAGCTATGCATATAGCCTCACTCTTGTTTACTAATTATAAACGACTGTAAAATAAATTATTTGTAAAACCAAACCAGGATTTTTCCAAAACCAATCTGAAAATGTGTTAAATTGACACAAGTCGACATCTAGTGTTACAAAAATGACATCATTAAATGTATTATTTTTTATATAAATTGCACGTATAAATTGCATATTATGCCTCGTTCTTGATTAATGAAAACATCATTGGCAAATACTTTCGCAGTTGTTCGTCTTTCATAAATCCAAGAATTTCACCTATGACTATGAAATACGAATGCCCCCGACTGTCCCTCTTAATCATTACTCCGATCCCGAAGACCAACACAATAGGACCGAAATCCTGTGATGTTATCCCATGCTAATGTATGCAGAGCGTGAGCTTGCTTTGAGCACTCTAATTTCTTCAAAGTAACGGCACCGGAGGCACAGCCCGGCCAATTAAGACCCGACACGCATCGCCAACAAAATGGTGCTTCTAACGTTCTCAGTTATAATCTATTGAATAAGTCACATTATATATAAAAAAAAAACTAGTCCACCTATCCAAAATCTTACAAGTGAATAATAATAATATTAATAATAATAATAATAATAATAATGATGATGATGATGATGATAAATGATGATGATGATGATGATAGTTATGATGATAGAGGTGGGTTGCTTTGGGAAATAATCAAAGACGTTTTATTTTCCACTTATATCTTCAGTTTTAAGTTTTAAAAAATCAATTAGAACCGTTCAACGTAATTTCATATTAAGATGTGCATGGCTACCAACTTTTACATTTTTTTAAACTCTTTTTTGCTATTTCCCTAGAATTTTTCCGACATTTTTATTAATATCCAAAGTTAATTACAAATTAATAAATTTACCCATGATTCTCGAGGTTTCCTCTCGCCCCATAAACTGGCCATTTTATGGCCGGTTTTCTCTGTTTTTTTTAGACACTATAAAGAGCAAGATAATGAAATCTAACACTTTAAATTCAAATTTTTTGTTTAAATTATTTGTTAGATTACTTCTTTTGATTTATAATTAGCATATTTATACTAAACTACACTAGATTACTTGAAATTATGTTGAATTACACTATATTGCAATAAATTATGTTGAATTACACTAAATTACGTTAAATTACGCTAAATTACTATAACTTCGCTAATTATGCTGAAATACGATAAATTACGCAAAATTACGCTGAACTACGCAAAATTACGCTAAAGTATACCGATTTTGTGCCATCTTTCATGAATCATAAAAAATAGTAAAAAAATTCTGAAAATAGTAAAAATTGGTATTCTACAAGTTCATTATGTAACTAATTTACTGAGCTACTTAGATTGAATAATAGAAATGAAAATCTTAATCGGAAACTTCAACTCAAGTTTTGAGGCTCTTCCCTTTGTTTTTTTGGCAATTCTGAATTTTGAAATCCAGCAACGCGAGCATTGACGCATGCGTATTTTCGCAAGCTTTCCGAAAATTGGTCATTTGCTGAAATCGGACACTCGAGTAGGGGTGTTCATCGGTTCGGTTCGGTTGAAACCGAACCGAACTAGGCAAACCAAAGTTATAATTCGGTTTCTAAAATAGAACCGAACTGAACCGATTTAGTATTGCAACCGAACCGAACCGAACCGAACCGAACCAAAGTTTTATTTCGGTTTATTCGGTTTGTTCGGTTTAAACCGAAATATATTATTTTTTTATTTAAAGCAATTGATTTATAATAAACCGAAGTATATTAAGAAATAAACCGAGGTATTAAGAAATAAATCGGGATATTAAGAAATAAACCAAAGTATTTAAAGCAATTGATTAAGAAATAAACTGGGGTATTAAGAAATAAACCGGAGCGGTCCGGACCAAATTCATAATATATAAAATTTCGGTCGGTTCGGTTATTTCGGTTTTCAAAATTTTCAAACCGAACCGAACCGAAATTATAATTCGGTTTTAAAAAGCAAACCGAACCGAACCATTAAACCGAAAAAACCGAACCGTTTAGTCCAAACTAATTCGGTTCGGTTCAAAACCGACTAAACCGGACCCAATGAACACCCCTACACTCGAGCGCCGTTTTATGGCCGTTTGAAGTTTCGTCTCGTTTTTCGCCTTTTCAATGAAGATATCGTCCCTATTCATATGTAATTTAGCGTAATTTAGCATAATGTAATATAATTTAGCGTAATTTAACGTAATATAGTGTAATTCAACATAATTTCAAGTAATTTAGCGTATTTTAGTACAAAAATGCTAATTATACATCAAAAGAAGTAATCTAACAAATAATTTAAACAAAAAATTCAAATTTTCAGTGTTAGATTTCATTATCTTGCTCTTCATAGTGTATCTTAACAAAAAATAGTTTCTAATTATAAATCACTATGAAGATAGAAAAACAAAAAATAGTTTCTAATTATACATCACTATGAGGACACACAGTAATTTACCGGAATTACCGTATTTTAGCGTAATTTAATGTAATATAGTGTAATTCAACATAATTTCAGGTAATCTAGTGTATTTTAGTATAAATATGCTAATTATAAATCAAAAGAAATAATCTAACAAATAATTAAACAAAAAATTCAAATTTTCAGTGTTAGATTTCATTATCTTGCTCTTCATAGTGTCTCCAAAAAAAAAAGGAAGAAAAAGAAGAAGAGAAAACCGGCCATTTTATAGCCGGTTTGGACATTTTTGGAAAAACTCGGGAATCATAGGTAAATTTATTAATTTGTAATTAACTTTGGATATTAATAAAAATGTCGGGAATTTTTGAAATAATTGTTTTTCATAAAATTGGAGACCATATAAAAACAGTAATTTTGTTGAGGTTAAGAACATTCTAATTTTACAGTTACAGAATCTCGGATATACAAGTAGCACTTTGACTTTGTCTACCTCAAAATTTTAATTCCTCCTAAAGAGATCAACTGAATTTGAACCATTATTTTTCCAAAAGTGACATATTCATTTTTTCCAAGTCAAAACACTCTCATGGGTCATGCCCTCGTAATTTTCTTGTTTACACACATCTTTTTTTTTTTTTTTGGTATCATTCATGACCCGTAGGTCTTACAACTGTTCTAACATCACACAGCTACCGAAATTTGCAAAACGTAAATCCAAACCCTGTTCTGTCCTATCCCAACCCACTGTTCTACCCAAATTAGCTAGGAGGTGAGCCATTTGCAGCTTTGCATCATTTCGGTCACAGTGAATCGCACAAAGAAGATTACCACTCAAATTTTGCAGCTGCCACGCCTCATACACTTCATTATAAGATCTCCAATCATGAATAATTGGTTGCTTGTGAGCCAGAGAGTCAACACATTCCAATGAGTCAGAAAACAGATAGCCCTTTCCCCCTGATAAGTGGCGTAACATCCTGTAGCCCTCCAACACAGCAATTGCCTCAGCATGGCTGGCGTTCATTGCCTGTACCCGTTTTGAAGTCCACTGGACCACCTTCCCCTGAATGAGAATAAAGAATCCAATACCCGATAACCCGTCTGGCGACCAAGACCCATCCACATAGCATATGGGGGAGCTAATTGGTGCCTGTTGCGATTGGGTTGCAGTGGTATAATCAGAAGAAGTGGGTTTGCGTACCGGTACGCTACAGTGAACCGATTGGCAAACAGACAGGATCTCCTTGTAGTATTTGAAACATGTTGTGAAATTTTGCTGCTTACCGCCTATTACCGCGTCGTTTCGTATCTTCCATATAGCCCACGCCATGCAAATAAATCGCGTAAGATCTGTCTCAGCCAGAGTCGTCAGAAGGACAGCAAGAATTTCCCTGAAGGAGCCCCGTAGCTGATCAGATCTCAAGCTCAGAGGCGATGCCAGCCACGCGGCCCTTGAGAAGTCGCATGAAAAGAGCATGTGTTCAACAGATTCAGGGGCCAATTGGCATCTTTGACAAGTTGTCGGGACCGAGCTGATTCTTGCGCCTAAGACTCCTCTCACCGGCAAAACTCGTGTCACACACCTCCAAATGAATAATTTCAGCTTAGGCACCAATCCATTAGCCCCCCAAACCTTCAACCAAAACTTCTTATCATGCTCACTGCCAATGTCCCCCTTCAGCAGCTGGTATGCCCTTTTAACAGTAAAGCGACCATTCCTTGCATATGTGAAAAGCAAAGTATCTCTCGCTGGTGGTGGGGCTGGTCTGACAACATCATTCGTAGCGATGGTGAGGGCTGTGTGAAATCCAAAAGAATGCTGCAATTTTGCAAAATCCCAGGAAGCCGATTGAGGCAACAGAAAGGAGTTGACTGTTAGCAATCGCTGCTGTCTGTTATCGGGTCTCATGTGCTCCCAACCCGGAAACCACGGCTGCATGAAGGCTCTAACTGATTCTCCTGTGCCAATTTTCCATGCGATATGCAACTGCAGCAGCGGTTTTAACATCACCAGATTTCTCCAGAGCATGGTACAGCTATGTGTTCTTCTCGTAGCCCAAAACCCCGATATAGGACAGTATTTTGCTTGAAGAGTTACCGCCCAAGGAGATGCACTTCCTGTAGCTATCTTCCAAGCAATTTTGAGTACCAGGGCCATATTCATCTCCTTCAGACTTCGCAAGCCCAGGCCGCCCATCCCTTTCGGCACTGTCACCCTACTCCACGCGACATAGGACATGTAATTTTTTGAGGCGTCTCCTCCCCAGAAAAAATTACGCATGATTGCTGTGAGCTTCTTTAGCACCTTTGCCGGAATGATAATTGTGCCCATCGCGTAGACCGGAAGGCTCTCAAGAACCGACTTGATTAGAATTAATCTTCCTGCGTGAGATAACATTTTCGCCTTCCACATATTGAGCCGCTTTTCAAACCTGTCAACTAAATAATCAAAAGAGGCTCTTCCAGATACAGTGACTGGGCAACCCAGATAGGATTCATTTGGAGCCGCCTCTTTGACATCAAATTGAGATAGAAAAACCGCCTTATGGTGATCATCAGTGTTTAGCGAGAACCAGACCTTAGACTTGGAGTTGTTGATCTTCAGACCTGACAAGGAGGAAAAATTCATTAGTGTACCTTTAAACTCCTCAACCTCCCTAGCTGAGAGTGCGCCCATGAGAATAAGATCATCCGCAAAGAGGGAGCAAGCAATTTTTGGAGCTGTTCTTGCGAGTTTAAGACCTTGGATAATTCCTGCCTCCATTTTTTGGTTGAGCCATCTTGCCAAAGGGTCCATGGCAATTATGAAAAGATACGGCGACATAGAACAACCCTGTCTTAGACCCCGTGTTGGCCTGAAGAACCCATCCCCACTTCCATTTATCAAAATGGTGAACTTTGCGGATTGCACACACTCACGAATCCACCCGCATAGCTTGGGAGGAAAACCATAGAGGGGAAGGAGCGCGAACAAGTATTCCCACCTCACAGAGTCAAATGCCTTCGCAAGATCTGCCTTAAAAGCGAACAGCTGCTGGTTGGAAGACCGTTTTTGAAAAGAATGTATTATCTCGCGAAGAAGGACTATGTTCTCCGAGATCTCTCTTCCCGGAATAAATGCCGTTTGAGATGGCGAGATCAAATCATCCATGAAGGGTTGCATCCTCTTAGCCAGCAGCTTCGAAATAACCTTGTATAAGAAATTACACACACTAATCGGCCTGAACTCTGTTACAACCGTTGGAGCTGGAACTTTGGGGATAAGCACCAAATTTGAGTGAGCAATTGACTCCTTCAACTGGCTGTTTCTGAAGAAGCTGAGAATCTCAGAGGTGACCACCGGTTTGAAGGCCTCCCAATTTTCCTGCACCAAGGCAGCCGTCATGCCGTCGGGACCCGGCGACTTGGTGGGCCCCAACGCAAAGACCGCCCCTTGAATTTCCTGATCCGTTGGCAGTAGGTCCAGCATTGCCGCCTCTTCCAGTGGTACCGGCTTAATGGTGTTAGCCACCTCTGTTGGGATTGCAGTCGGATCAGATGTTGGAATTGTTTGTGTGAAAATCTTTTTAAAATGAGAGACAAATTCCCTTCTAATTTCTTGATCCGTTACTGCCCAGCCACCCCCTTGTAGTTGCAAAGCACCAATGTTGTTCCTTCTTCTTCGGACCTGAGTTGTGGAATGAAAAAATTTCGTGTTTTGATCCCCTTGAAAAGACCAGTTTAGGCGGGACCGTTGAAGCCAGTAGGCTTCCTGTGCTATGATAAACCTGCGATACTCTTGCTGCAAAAAATTGACCCTGTCTCTGATCCCTTGTGTTTGCTGCTTCTGAAGTAGTTGTTTCATCTCCTTTTCAATTTTTAATAGTTCCCAATTGGGATCCTTCCTTCCTTCTGACCAGGAGTTGACATTCGTTCTTAAGCCAGCACAGGTGGCTTCCCATGACTGTGCCCCCTCCTGAACCGCCTTGTTACAAATCGATCTGAAATCCGGGTGTTGAGCCCACCATTGCTCGACCCGAAATTGCTTAGGCCCCTTCCTTGGAGGTGGTTCGAGTCGAAGCAATACCGGGAGATGGTCACTTTGGTAATTCGGTAGATGTAAAATCTTGGCCATAGGGTATGCATTAATCCACTCAGGAGTGGCTAAACTCCTGTCCAGTCTTTCCATGATGAAGGCTCGGCCTCCCTGGTTGTTAGCCCACGTGTAAGCCGGACCCGAGTGACCTAGGTCCACCAACCCGGCCTGTTGAATAAACCTCCTAAATTTCCTGTCCTTCGCTTTAAAATTAGGATTCCCCCCTGCTTTATCTTTGTGGTCCGAAATGCAATTAAAATCCCCGATCGAACAAAGGGGCAAACCCGAAGTCCGAATGTAGTATAGTATCCGGTCCCAGATTTCCCCATTTTTATTGTCTTCGCAATCCCCATAAATCCCGAAGAGTATCCATGGTTGTGCACTTGGTTTTTGTTTGATTTTTGCTACTATAAAATTTGTATTTGTTTCTAGGACTGACACTAAGACATTGTCACTCCAGAGGAGCCACAAACCCCCTCCCCGGCCGTCAGAGGGGACAATCTCAGCATTAGTCAAGGGCAGTCTCATAATTCGTTTTTCAGCCTGAATTTTTGAGCACTTAGTCTCGGAAATAAAGGCCATTTCAGCCCCCGTAATGTGAAGGTATCGCCGGAGTATCGGAACCGTCGCTAGGCCTCCGCTCCCGCGACAGTTCCATGAGAGTAGATTCATAAAAAACCCGGCGGCGATTGAGGCCTCGCCGCCTTGGCTCTTTTAGAAGAAGTTGATGAGTCACCATTGTTGTCTGAGACAAAGAAATCTGTGGCACTGTGGGGGAGAAGAAGTGGTTGTGGGTGTTCCTGTTGATTCTCACTAGTGGGGTCTATATGCTGGAAAAAAACATTAAGAGATCTCTTTAGGCCTGCACTTGGCTCTGTTGTTTGCTGTTGGGCCTTTGGGGTTTCATTAATGTTTTGCTGCATAGGCACTAATGTTGGGCTTGTGATCCACGGCCCAAAGGAGGGTTTGAGAATATCTTTGAGATCAGGCCTGTCCTGGTCTGAATAGGAATTCTTCAGCCTAGCTAGGCGGGTTCGGTCAGGGCAAGAATTAAGATCATGGCCTAGAAGCCCACAGAAATTGCAAAACCTTCCTAACTTCTCGTACACATAGTATGAGACCAACTTCCCATGCAAAGGGTGAGTAAAGGGCACTCTGTCTATAACAGGCTGGTTTATGTTTACCTGAAGTTTGACTTTGAAATATTGCTTACCGTTGATCACTCCCCATAGCGGATCGGAGACCGGTTTCCCCACCAAATCTGTTATCATTCTAATGCCTTCTTCCTTCAGAGAGTCAGCATGAGCGTTATGAAACTGGACCCAAATTTCTGCGAAATCGATTGGAGCTGTTAGGTCCGCAACCCCTTTGCACTCAGCCACCACCACTAGGTCATTGCGGTACAGCCATGGACCTTCGTCTCTCACCCGCATGAGGTCCTTCTTGTCTGAAAATTCTACTAAAAAGACTCCCCGTCCTTTCAGCGAAAAGGTGGTAGAAGGGCCGGCCTCCCAGACCATGCGCATAATTTTTTCAAATTGGGCCGGCAGCACCATGCGATCAGTACACACCTTCACCAAAAGGCATAGGCTCCAGTTTTTGAGCAGCGCCGCATCCTGTGGGATGACAAGTGATAGAGCATTGGACTTATCGGTGTGTAACCCCGCAACTTCCGGATGAGTTCTTCATCTGCTGGTTCCATAGAACCCGCTGATTTGGAGAGAATGTGTTTGAAATTTGTAGGATGTGAGAGGAGCGAGAGCTGTGGAGGGTGGTTATTGGCTGAGTGGGAGAAAAAGGATGGTTGTGTGCGTGATACCAATAGGTAGGTGACCTTTATGTTTGTATGGACCCAAAATAGATTTTGTCTCACTCAGGGAAGGAATATTTGGTGGTTTGTAATTTTGCACAGGGTTAATTGTGGGATTCTGGGTATGTGTCGTTTTGCATGAGGTGAGAAACTTGTTTGCTGTTTTAATGAGATGAGAGAAGGTTCTTTTTGTTTGGATAGAGAAGCTTAAGACAGGTGGAATTTGTCTTTTAGTTTGGGGGCTGTAAATTCCGGGTGTGGTTTGGGCTTGGAGGGGTGTTTGTGAGATGTGCTGTGAAAGGTTAATTTTGTGGTAAGGATGTAAAAGTGAGGAGGGTAGGTGGCTACATGGCTTTAATGTGAAGCACAGGGATGGCTGTAGGTATTTTGGCACTTGAGATCTTTGTTTATAGAGATGGGGACTGGTGCACTGTTCTGGTATTCTCAGCTGCACATCAGTAATCAGAACCTTCAGGTCCGTATTATGCAGAGGCCCAGAAAAATCCCCTAGACATGGTCCATCTTGAGCATCTACAGACCATGGCGGCCGGGCTTGTTGTGCACTCCAAAATTGCTCATCGCCGGAGGAATGGGACTGCTCACTCCTGAGAACAGCCTCTCTTGCCCTGTGTAGGAGAGCTCTGACTTGTTGTTCTTGGTTGTTTTCCATAGGGGTAGCATCCCGCGGCCATTGCACATCTGTTTGGAGGCCGCCAGAGGGAGAACCACCAAAGTCCTCCAACCGCTGAGTTCCCCTGAATGACCATCCTAGCACAGAAACCGAGCATCTTCGCCAATTTTCACCATAAAGCAGTACCAGAGAGTGGGGTATCCGGTAAGGGTCTACACAGGAGATTGCAATCCTGAGGGTGGACCTGTCATTCCTATGTGAATTAGCCTCATCTACGTAGAGAGGTAACCCAAAATCAGAGACCAGAATGTGATAGAATGTTGGATGCCAGAGATTGAGTGGATAATTCCGTATCTCCAGGTTGACCTTGAATCCCGGTGGTGCCAGATACCACCCATCCTCGTGATTCCATTGCCAAACCTGAATGCCATTAGAGACGGACCAGTTGAGCAATTCGTCAAGCACCCTGTTCCTATCAAGGAACTCGGGCAGTGAGACTAGGTACGCCTTGGATGAGATAGCAAGAATCGGGTAATCAATGGAGTGACCCCCGTATAGATCCGTCAGCCTGAGCTGGATTATGGCTGGGTTGCGATCCGTCGCGTAGTGAAGAAAGCAGGCTGCAATGCAATGGTCGGCGTCATTCTCTAGAAGGGCACTGTGCGTGGTTTGTGGCAGGTAGGTGAGAGGTTGGTTAGTTGGATGTTCCCCGTAGGGGAAGGGAACTTCCATTTGGGCGTAGGAAAGCCAGTTTAGTTGGTGAAGAGGAAAGGGGAAGGGATTAGGAGGAGAATATGGGAGGGAAAAGGAGGAGAGGGGGAGAGGAGGAGAGGAGAGGAGGAGGGGAGAGGAGAGGAGAGGAGAGGAGGAGTTGATGATCGTCTACTTAATGGCAGTGTGTTTACACACATCTTTCTATTCGATTAAGAGGTACTTTTTTTCTAAGGTTATTTACCAAGGAGGAAAAGGAAACCAAAATGGGTTAGAAAAAGAAGTCCATCAAACACATCATGAGAAAATTTTCTCATTAATTCAAAAAGCCCACACAAACCAAGAGATTGTGTTCATCCGAACATAGGCCCTTAATCTAGGTGCATCGTTCACATCTGAACCTCTAAAGCCCGTACTTTTGCTAAAATTAACATCTTGTTACTCATTAGCATTCCACACAAAGAAACTGGTCTTCATTATGAAACACCAAACAATTTTTATAGTAATAAAAAAATGTGTTTTCATAATATCATAATACAGATTTTATGTGCCAATCAATCTCAAGGGGTACACTTAACTATAAAAATAAATTTATAAATTATTTTCCTTCCCTTTCTATATGTTTGGTATCTTCGTTAGGATATTTTAATAAAATGCTTATATTAATTTCTAATATTTAGAAGATCAAAATCATAAATTTTCGTATTAGTAACCCCGCATTTGCCTCATCTGTGATATATTAATATGCTATGCATCAGTTAATCAGTATCTGCATTAACTTTTACCTCCAATAAAATTTTAGTGTATATTCAAGAATCACCAAAATACACATTACCAAATTGATCATATCGATTTCTTATCACAAAATACACATTTTGACAGCAGCAGGGAGTTGATCATTCAAGGATTAACAAAATAAACCTTGAGTTATTGAATAATAGTATTTATATATATCACCCACTAGTTATGGTTATCTTGGGTGTAGATATAATCAGTGTGAGCAACCAGAGTTCTTCTTGTCAAGCACTCATCTTCTCCAATTCCCTCGCATGCATACAGTTTTGCATCTCCAACCTTCTCAAATTTCTACATTGTAAAAATATAAATTAAACACATGCCTCTCGAACAAGATTGTCATATTTCAGTCAGAATTTTTCTCGGGCCAAAGAATTTCTTTACGAGGAAAATACCGCAAATTCCGTGATGTATCTAATGAAATTAAATTAAAGATGATTTGATGAATTGTAATACCTTAAGGTTGGTCTTATCATCTCGAAGGGATGGCACTCTTGCGCCTTGAGCCAGAGACGCAATGAGAAGAAATGCTACAAGAACAATGGTGATTTGGCGAGCCATGATGAATTTGATTTGGGGGGAAATTGGAGTTGTCAAGTTGGAAAGGGGCCAAAGAGGATACAAATTCAAAGATTGAGGCAAGAGGAGCAGACAGAGATGAGAGTGCAGGAGAGGAGGAATGATTTAAATGGGGAGGTTATAATATTAACGCGGTGTTTATTAATGGGTGAATTAAATCCAAAATGATTTACCGCTTTAACTGCAACATTATTACTAGCCCCATGTAATTAACCATAATTAGAAATGCTTCAACGGCTCACAGCAAAAAGAAGTAACTGTAATTAATCCTTGGGGAAAAGCCAGGATAAGAAAGTTCAGATCAGCCCACTGTATTTTAAATCAATCTTTACAATTCAATCAATACTCAATAGGGCAAATTGTGTTGCGGGTAAAAAAAAAAAAAAAAAATGGATAAGGAAATAAAGCAGCACATTTATCTCTTTATCTACTGCCACAATAAATCGCAGGAAGACGTGTTGTCCGATCTGTTCTAAGAGCATCTCCAACCCAGCAATCCATAAAAAATTAAAAACAGCTGTAAAGCAATATTTAAAAATTAAGTTCATTTTAGTTTCTTAACCCGTCCATTTCAGAAATTGAATCAGAGCCAATAAGAAAGAGAACAAAGGAGTCAGAGCTAATAGGAAAGAGAGAGAGTACCAACATGTCCAAAAGAAATCGTTTGCTTTATAAGCAAATTTGCTTTTTTAGAAATTGACCTACAACCCAACAATTATATTAGCAATTGACACATCATATTAGCAATTTATAAAGAAATCACCATTGTAGATGCTATTGGTCCGAATTCTGATCGGACGGTTCAGATCAAAACTCAAAAATTGAATTACATTAGGGGATACGGACTCCTGGTCTCGATGATACAGGATCTTTTCTATTTTTTTTGTTATTATGGCTCATGTTCTTTCCATCTTGATATGAATCATAAATTTTTATCTTCCGATAGTCAATATGTTTTTCTTATAAAGAATAACTTTATTAAATGTACTATTATGAAATGAGATACTTTCATCTTCTTATTTAAAAAAAAAAAACTTGTATTACTTAATTATAAGAAGGAAAACATAAATTAATTTTCATACTTTTATGAATTAAAAAAAAAGAGGGTCTCAAAGTTCATGGTCATTGGTGCCAATAATATTAAATCTTGATAAATATTATTTAAAATCTTTAATAACAAACTAATTGATTAGTTATTTGTTCATAACGGTACACAAAAAATACAACATTTTAATTTTATTTTGACACACATTAAGAGCTAACAAACAATGAACCAATTACATCATTTCAATTTTAAATAAAGATATAAAAAATGAGAAAAGCCTACTTCAATTTGTTTGAAACGTACTAAAGACTTGATTGTTGTATATAAAAAACGAGAAAAATATATACCTGACCTCATGATAATGAGAAAGAAGGTTTAAGAATTACACAAACTTCTGAACAAGTTCTTATCTTTATTTTCATAGGATGCAGCAGAGATATACATGAGATTTGAACACACTGGTTTAGAAATTTTCTCTAAATGCTACGAAAAAAGTAATTACGTCTAAATGCACGAGTTAATAAAATAAATATTAAAGAATTCAACAAATGCTAATGTCTGCATCTTTATAAAGATTCCGGGTAAACAGATTTTTTTTTCTTTTCTTTTTTAAAAGAAAATAATGTCACTTCTTTCAATATATTTTTTAAGAGTCCCCTTGCTTTCAATTCATTAAGTTCAACTTCAAAGCCTCTATTGAATAATATATACTATATAATAAATATTAAAAAAACTCAGAAAAATTAACCGGAGAACTTCAAACCAAAATTATAAATTCAGAAATGGCAGGGGCCGCGCGGACGCGTACCCCCTAGACACAAATTATGACATCCACTCTGCCCCTTGGGCAGATGGTAGACTAGTGCGAATTCACATCCTCCCCCGTACCGTAATAGGAAATCTTTTACAATTATTGGATCTGGACTATTCTTTTTAACTTGGCACGAATCTCAAAGCCCAATAATACTGCCCCGGTGTTAGCCCGAATCTCAAAGCATATGAGAGTTAATCTCAAACCGTAAAGTGAAGAGAATCTTTCACATTAATGGAGAGGATACTTGTTCGACTAGTGCTCTCACAAAGTGCAATGTGAGCCACTGATCTAAGCCATGCGCCTTAAATGATCGCGCACAGAGGCGAGGCTACATGGAGACAGGGGTAGCACTTGCCTACTTCTGGATTTTTTTTTCTTATAGACTGGACTTAGTTATTGGATTGCCTATCCCAGCCAGAGCCCAAAGCACATATGCCATAACCCAGCTGAATAAAAAAAAAAATGGGCCACTAGAGCCAGAGGCTAGAGCTAGAGCGACACGAAGAAAAGAAAAAAAATAATGACTCTCCGCTCCGCCAGAGCAAGCCGCCAAAGGTCTACACGACGCGAGAAAAGCAGAGTCCACACTGGTGCTCAAGGGTCGTGATTCGTGAGGCGTTCGAGAGAAAGGTTGGAGAAGGCGTCGGCCAACCTTGATACTCGATCATATAAACCCTTGCTGAAAATCAGAGCAAATCTGGGTAATTCTCAATTCTTGGTTTTATTTTGTGTGCCTTGTAATGGCATAGGAGCCGAGCTCCTCTCTGTTTGAACTGCTTGGAATCGTGAATTTGAAATGTTGAACCGAGCCGTTGAACCCTTTGAAATTGTTGTTGTGAAATCAATTGTTTTAATTGAGCCCCTTTGCTTGCTGTTTTTTTCTTGCTCGGATTTTTATCTGATTGTTCTTTGGAAATTCTTGAATTGTTGATGTGTTAATAACATGGACTGATTCATAAAATATCCCTTGCCTTGCCTTAATTGTTTAAATTACTTGAATAGTTTGAATTGTTTAAATGAGGACTTTTAGGCAAAAGGTGAACATGATATTTGATTTCAATAATCTGTGCGAAAAAAGCAATAAATTTCTTTCAAGAAATTTAATACTACAAATGATTGTATTTTCATAGTTATTAATATATGTGTTTATATTAAATGATTATAAAGAAATTGTATTATCATTTTATCGGGTATTTATACTGATATCGGGTCGGGTTCGGTTATGGGTCGGATAACTAAATCAAACCCATATTCTATCCATTACAGTATCAGTTTGGTTCGGATCCAGGTCGGATATTAAATTATTAATTTTGTAATTGTACCCATAATTTAACCGGTTATATTTTTTAAACCATATCCTATCCAAATTAATCGGATTCAGGTCGGTTCCGGTTTGGATCCGGTTCGGTTCCGAATCAGATTTGAGTAATTGGATAAAAGTAGCACCTCTAACTCAGACTTGTTTTATAGCCTCTCTCTCTAGATTGAATTCGTATTATCTGCTTTAATTTTAAAAAGAATCTTTTGAGTTAATGCATTTGTACCGTCCGATTATTTTTAAAATCCGTGCCGACCAAATCTGCACTAATATTAAAGAACTCCTCACGGGTGCCGAATTAGCTCTGTTTAAAATCAGACAACCGAAATGTATAACTCAAAAGATGCTCTTTTGAGTTAATGCAGACGATGCGGACCCCTCTAGATTGTCCCTCCCTTTGTCGTTCTCCGTCGGCATATACAAACCGGACAGAGCGCCTGCTGATTCTAATATGTTAACTGGGCTTTTGTATTGCTGATTTGCTGATTCTCTTTAGATGCACTTTCGGCGCGCTGTGTCCTTGTTTCTCTGATTGAATTTGGAGCTTATATGCTAGTCACAGAAGCTCAAGCCTCTTAGGCTACCATATTCAAATTTCATTAATGTCAAATTGGGCCAACTTTTCAATTTGTATTTAAAATAACAAGTATAAATCATTTGATATATTTTATTTCGTATCAATTACTTGCATATAAAAACTTATGCAATTTTGATTATCTATAGATAGCCATCTAGAAATGGAAAAAATGTCAAACTTTTGTTTTCTTGATTTGGTTAATTCTTGATACATTTGCACGTATGGTGTATGTTATGTAGAATGAATCAAATCAATCATTTGTCGTTTGAAAGCTTAATATAGTTAAAATAACTTTGATTATGTTGGAATCAATTTCGCACCAAATTGGTTACCAAAGCCTTCTCAATAATTATTGTAATTGAGGTGATATTACAATCAACAATGTCTAACTGTTGCGGAAATTTGTATTTTAAATGCTTGATTTTGTTGAGGGCGTAATCATTATTTGATAATAATAATGCATTTAGGACTATTTCAGACTTTGACTGGAAAATAAAATATGTATTGGTGAATCTGATTAATTTTATAATTGTGACAGATGATATCAAATAGAATAAACATAAAATATATATAGAAATTTCAATAGATTGTCACATAACAAAGTAATTAATTGGTACATCAGATTAAGTATATTCATGTATGGATGAATATTTATTAGTAAGAAGTTAAAAAAATTATCGTCATTCATACGATTAAAGATTGATTTTATGACTAAAAACACTTGATAGCATGATGTCTTAGATATTTTAAAGTTGGAGTATCAATTATTATTTATTCCATATAATTTTCTATAGAGAGTGCATAACGACATATATCCCTAAAGCAGTCAAGTTTTAATTTTTTGTTCTCTTTTCTTTAAAAAGTTAAAAAGTTTCTCTTTACTTGAAAAAAAGTTGTTTTCTTGTTTTGGCAAAAATCCAAAGGAGGCTCCTGTTGCAATCAATTGCAAGAAATATCGAGGCGCCGTGCTATAACCCAAAATAAAATCTTTTCTCATATAGGTCCCTTTTTGTTCATTATAACCTAAAAACCCTATTTAGCTCCAAATAAAATAACCATCGTAAGAGAAATTTTTCCAATTCACTACAAAGTACAAACAATAAATTCATCCAGCTTTGGTCGCTAACTTTTTAGGACGAACAAAATTATTCAAGGCCCAACACAAATTATATATTCAAGACTGGCCCAAAACAAAACAAAAATAAGGAAGAATTATTCGGCGTGGTACCATATACAAATCTACTTCCCCGCTGCCAGTACCGGGTAAGCCAACATGGCGACAGAAATGCAAAATGTCTCCGAAATTACTATTTTTTTTTGTGTGCATGTTTCAGGCCCGTAGGCAAACGAAATTACTACTCGAACGGTCACAGAAGAGAGAACTTTTGACTATGACAAAGACGAACAAGAAAGGGAAAAAAAGAAAGGAGGTCTAATTATACGAAGAACCCAACAGGGCACCGATTTTTTTATTAACAGAAAATAAAAATAAAAAATATGCCGAATTCAGAGAATTTTGATTTCAAAATAAACCGGATTGATTTATCGCGTCCAGAGAATGGGACAATCTATCCCTACTTGTTAATTCAAAATCTAATTCCGCAAACTTATTAACTAAGCAGGAAAAAATTAACTTGAACGGTAAAATTTGTCCCATCATACTAATACTTTCGTCTTTATCGTTGCTTCACCAATTAAAAGACAGGACAGTCAAAAAAATTATCTGATAATATATGTAATAATATTTCCGTTCTGTTCGTCATTATACACTTGCTTTCATGCTTCCTTTTTGTCGTTTTGAACTTTGGGTTTTGTGGGTTTATAGTCTGAATTTTGGATTTTGGAGAACTAAGAGCTTTCAAGTTATTATATCTTCTAGGATTTTAGGCACGGTCTAAGGGCATGTTCATTTATCACGGGATAAGATTTGACGGGATGAGAGATTCACTTTTGAAAAAGTGGAAACCCATAGATACGGGTACGTACGAGATTAATTATGAGAATGTGCTAAAATGAGTGTTCGGTTGTACCGTGAAATTAGTTATGAGAAATTTTATTTTTGCTTTATAAATTTTTAATCTAATACATAATATATTTTTGCCTACGGCCATTGTAACACAAAAGTATTATTGTAAAGTTATTCTTTTCGCTCCTAAGTCCTAACGCATCCTTAGGACAAAATTAAAAATCAGTGATGGGGTATGGCCGCATGGGTCAAGTCTGGAGACAATTGATAGAAACACCATACTTGATACTCCTGGCCTACTGGGTCTCATCATGTCAAGGGCGCCTTTATTCCCCATCACTAATTGTTAAATATTATATTATGTTTCTCTGTCTGCCACGGAATAACCAAAAGTGTCTGTATTTCTCCAGTACTGTAAAAGATTTCCTTTACGGTACGGTTTGAGATTAACTCTCAGCCGCTTTTAGATTCAAGCTAGCGCAGAGACAGTATTATTGGGCTTTGAGATTCGTGCCAAGTTAAAAAGAACAGTCCAGATCCAGTAATTGTAAAAGATTCTCTATTACGGTATTGGGGAGGATCTGAATTCCAAGACACAGCCGTATGGCTAAGCTTTCGCCGAACAACGACTGCAAGTTGCATTCAAATTGCGACGGCTTGTCCTCTTGTATCAACTTCGTTTGTTATTCCATGGGAACTCAAGAAATCGTTTGCGAAATTCTAAATTATCAGGGGTCGAAAGATAAAATCCATTCTCTCTCAAAGACCCATTTTTTTAATATCCTCAATTAAATAAAAAAAATCCAAATATACCATCGTTTTTTTTAATTTGAAAAATACCCCAATCACCACACACCACAGTGTGGCGATTACTATAGCATTTTTTAGAAGTTGTTTAGTATGTATAGAATGAATGTTGTACATATAGACACTAACAACTATGATTTGTTAGCCGATTTGAGCATTGATTTAATAACTTACAAGAATTATCTGTCTAATTATTTTTGTTTTTTGAAATAGTGTGGCATTGCTACTCCTTGGCATAATAAAGGTACTTTTTTTTTCTGTTGAAATCAATTTTATAACTTATCGTTATTTTTCAGAAACTTTAATTGCAGTTTTGAGGCTATAAACGATGTTTTTTTTTTTTTTTGCAATTTTGAATGCGAGGGTCATGTTGTAAGGTAAAACTTAGTTTAGCTTCAAAATTCATATCTCCTCCTCTCAAGCTTTCCGAAGAGTGGTTGAACGCTTAAAACGGAGTTTCCTACGCAGGGGCGGAGCCAAACTTTCAAGCTACGAGGGTCAAATAAGAATGAGGGTCAATCATATAAAATTTTCATGCTACGTATGGAGATCAATTTTACAGTATCAACAACATTTTACTCTAAACTACGTAGAAAGTCATGGATAATTACAAAACAAATGAAAATGAATGGGGATCAATTGACTCCCATTTATTTCACTTGTATTCGCCTCTGTTTCTACGGAAAGTTATAGTCGTCTAAGTTTGATCAAAGTTAGTTCTCTCTCAGTTTGAGCTATTTTAGACAGATATATTTGGATTTCAAATTGAATGTACGTGATACATTTAGCTTTGAAATAACTCAAATAATATTTATTTATTTACTTATTCTTAATGGATTGTGGATTCGGATTGTACCAGATTTAATGTGAAACCAATATAGACCAAAATCAAATAAGAAGAGTATCCAAAAATAGAGAACTTATATGTAAAACATTTATTTTATACATACTAAACATTTATAAAAAAAAGTTACTGTAATAAGACAACCGCCACACAGTGTGGCGGTTGAGGTATTTTTTCAAATTAAAAAAAATACCGAGAGCATATTAGAACTTTTTTAATTTAATCGAGGGTATTAAAAAAATCGGCTAAATGACTTTGAAGAGCTATAGGCCCATTGATGAAATTAAGTTGAATTAATAACGAAAATTTTATTACTAACCTAAAAAAATCAAAATTTTAGAAAATAATTACGTTTTTTTTTAGAAATTTGATTGTCTAGCGAAAATCCAAGCTAAAACCGTTGGATAATCTAGCGAAACTGGAATTCCTCTTTCCGCTAGATAATCCAGTAAAAATGCTGGTTCAGCTAGATAATCTAGTAGAAATGCTAGTTCAGCTAGATAATTCAGCGGAAGTAGCATTTTTTTTTCTAAATCTGTTTTGTCTGTTTTTTTTTTAATCCAGCTGGATTGTTTTTTCTTTATTGCTTGGTTTCATTTTTCTTTTTTTATATTAAAATTTTCATCCAATCCACCGTTATATAACGGTTTTGAAATATTATTCAACGGTTATTCAACAGTTTTGAATTGTTAATTGAATATTTTAATGTAAAACTCATAAAAGTTTCATCCAATCCATCGTTATATAACGGTTTTGAGAATTTCCTTCAATGGTTATTTACCGTTATTTAATTGAATATTTTAATATAAAAATTATCCAACTAATTTGAATACAAGTAGAATAACGGTGAATACAATTAATGTAGCTCTCAAAATTTCTCAGTCACCGTTATTCTAATTGTAAAAAATATTCTTAACGGTGAATAACCGTTGAAGGTATCTCTAAAATTAAACCGTTATATAACGGTTAATATAAAAAAAGTTTCCTCGGTCACCGTTATTGTAATTATAAAAAAAATTGCATTCAAATCAGTTGGATTAAAAAAAAAAGTCTAAACAGATTGCAAAAATAAGCGGACATATTAGTTTTCGAATTTTCAAAAAAACGTAATTATTTTCTATAATTTTGATTTTTTTTAAGTTATTAATAAAAATTTCGGGAATTAACAGCTCACACTGCAATAAGAGATTACAATAATTTTTGAAACATTATAAAATAAATTCTATCAGATAAAATGTAGAGTCAAGAGTGAAATTTATGAATTATTTTTATCAATGTTGGATTCAGAGAAGCAAACTAGTATAGGTATAAAATCGAAGGTAGGCAAATTTAATATTGATGTATTATAGGAGTATGCTAAGTTGCTGCTGGCAGCATTTCGGCCAGCTGCTGCCGGGGCTATATTTAGCTATACGATGTTCAAACAACAAATTCAAACCGATAGATGTGATATCTATATTAAAATCTACTTGGAGACCAAATTTTACATTTTTTGGAATTTTTTTACTATTTATTAAGCCATTTTGAAAATTGCTGATCAGGGTGAACAGTAAAAACAGTCTGGACCATATGATCTGGAATTTTCAAAGTGGCTTAATAAATAGTAAAAAAATTCCAAAAAATGTAAAATTTGGTCTCCAAGTAGATTTTAATATATAGATCATATCTAACGGTTTGGATTTGTTGTATGAACATCGTATGGCTAAATATAGCCCCGGCAGCAGCTGGCCAAAATGCTGCCAGCAGCAAAATAGCCATACTCGTATTATAGATATCACTATTAATGATATTAAAAATTAAGAACGCATAAGAATCTAAACTTGCCCTAAATCTAACTCTATTCTTCATCACAAAAGTTTCTCACAAAAATATGATAGGACAACAATAGTATGACACACAAAAGGGGAGGTCAAGTTGAGGGACCGAATGTATAATTAGTTAAGATGTGTGTCTAAAACAGGAACAGTTTGTAATAAAATTCGTACCAAATTATATCATAGAAGGCCCTTGTGCAAAAAAAAAAGCCTAGATTTCCACTCCCACCCTTCCTATCAACTCCACTGCCATAGGAAAGGCATAGCAACCCAGGGGCAAAAGTGGAAAGTTATATTTACCGTACTTTTACCAGCCCCACTAAGGTTGCGCCTACAGCCTTCTCTTAAGCAATGAATCTCTTGTTTGCTTTCCATTTGCAAAACCTCCTTTCCAAATTCCAACCAAATAAAACTTTATAATTCCATGCCAGCCATTAACACATCAACCTTCTTTAGCCGACGATCGCCGCGACGTGGCAGGCAGCCTACGTGTCATCGATTTGAGCAGATGGTTGCCTGGGTTGGAAATAGTGTCGTCAACGCCTTTTTCGCCTCGTTAGAACGGTGTGCATGTGTCAATATTAGCACTAAAGATGATCGAGATGAAGAGACGGATGTGCTGTTGATTTATAGTGATGGAAATTTACAAACAGACAGTTATGAAATTGGCACCATGGCACCCAATGGAAGGAGAAGAAGACACAAGGAGAGAATTGAAGAACACTGATATTATGAAGCAAAGTTGTTTGTGATAAAACGAAATTTCTTCTTATGCTGCTTTTATCCTTTCCATGGTTTTTCGTGCTAGTTTTCTTGTAGTTAGGTGAGCCCCTTTGTTAGGGTATAAAAAAATTACATTACTATGATATATGTTGAATTGATTCGATGTTTTTGTGGAGAAGCTGGCGGGGTTTGAAATTCTTGATCTTTTGTAAGGATACCTACCTATGCATATAAGTATTGATCTTTTCTTTTTTTCGAATTTTGATGCAATTTTATTCGAAAATATGTTTAGAAATTTTACTATTTTCAATTGAACTCATAGAATTTTTTTTACTACAAAAACTAGAAATCTTTCATCAAAACAAAATAATATATAGGAATTACATGAAAAGAAATTAGACATTGTTAGGACTTTTGGATGTGGAACAAATTAAAAATATATCAATGGCATATAGCAAAATTAAATTTTCTAAGTGAAAAGTAGAAAATAGATAAATACCTCAACTAACCTGATCAATCATGTCCCCAGTAGCAATGATTCTTTTGCAAGAACATGCTACTTTTCTTTAAATAAGTAAGGATATTTAGTTTTACTACTTTTCCTTAAAAAGCAAAGCTATCCATTTTTAAAATGAAGTATAATATGTTAGCAATACTTTCTAGTGCTCTGATTATTAGCTATAATGATAAATTATACCTTTCTCCAGAACATCCTTGATGTCAGCGGGGCCCACTGACCAAACTCGGAAAATCAGGAATTTGAGAGGTATTTGGTGGGCTTTAGGTGATCACCCAAAATAGATCCATAAAGTGAGTGCATCAGAGTTACCCCATGGGCTAATATGAAGATCTTCTATTGGAGGCCCAAATATATACTTCAGGAGATAAAGACTATATAGCCCACATACAAGTCTCAGCCCAAACATTAGTGGGTTTTCAAAATGTTTTGGGGATAATCCCATCCCACAATATCACATGTGATATGTACTTCCCCAATTTCAGAGTTGTGATAATTTGCTTCCCTAAAGTTAATGCTTCTTTATTCACAACTCAAATATACTCAAAAGAAGGTTTCATGCTGGTGAATTTATTATACTCCCCAACCAAAACAATTACCAACTCCTGCCAAATTCTTCAATAAAATATATGCACAATAATTGGATCCTTGTATAGGCTTATTAGCATAGTGCTCTTTCCAAAATAGCTCGATCAGGCTCTGAATTTAGCCCAATTAGCCCATCTCTACTTCTAAGCCTGAATTAGCCGACAGTATTCAGTTATCCATCAATCCATTCCCTGATATGTAGAAAAATGAGGACATTTGATTGATCAAATAAGGAAATGTCAAGGCCAATGTTTTATTTCTTGTACATAAAATAACCTAGATGTCATAACAATTGATGTACAATATGCCAGTTTATAGGGTTTTAGAAGCAAATATAAGGAGAAAGGGGAGGTAGCACAGTTAGTTAGAAAAAAAGTTCTAAAACTGTTGGTTATTCAAAAGTCGAGAGTTCAATTCTCCTCACAACTTCATAGCTTCTGCAAAGATTTATAAAAGAAAAAAGAAAAAAAAGGAAATATAAGAAATGCAGGTGGAATTTTCAACCTAATGGTACCAAAATACTGTTCTCCGGAAAACAACGTTAATCTTTTTTAAGATTCAACAATCAGAACTTAAAAAGATTATTCTAACACAGAACACTGGTGAAACATGCAATGTAGTGTAAAACAGATTTATCTATTTACTAAAAATATTGCATACCTGACAAACAATTTCTTATTTCGTATGACATGATTGAAGTTGCTAGCTCAACCAAACTGAATACGAGAAGATTACTTATTAACTTTTACTATTTATAGCCCGTTAAATTCCTCGCATGGACCGCATATGGGGTCGCATATGCTTATGCAGTCGGCAGCCGTGCTCAGAACGTCATGCAGTCTCTCTCATGCGGTTTTGAATATGAGGCTGCATATACTGATATACGAGTGCAAAATTTAATATGCGGCGCATGGAATCAAAATTTAATATGCGTTATACGGATCCAACCCAAAATCTCAAATTTAATATGCATTATGCCGTTTTATAATTGTTGCGTACATAATTTGTTGTTTATGCGGAAAGCAGGTTTAACTATAATTGTGAAGCAGCAAGCATATTTGATTATTATGCAAAAAATTATTGTATTTTTCACATACAATAAGACACACTTCATGCTGTTTATGTGGAAATAAATTCAAATATACACATATGAATATGTATATATATGAATTCTCATTTTGAAATCCACATATATAAATCTGCATTAAAATCCGCATATGCGGCTACATACCGCACATGTAGTATGTAGTGGCATTCCGCATACATGAACAAAACCGCATTTTAAAACATTGAAGGTATGCATAATTACTCAGCCCCGAACTATATTTTTAATTCCATACATCATTTTTCTTTTCTCTTGTTGTTGTCGGACACAAAAAAGCTGATATCACTGATTAAATTTTTCTGACAATATTTTTACTTTTAACCTTTTGAAATTAGCTTTCTGGAGCTTACTGGCATCCACAATAAATGGGTTGAAATCATACCTCTTACCGGCTCAAATGATATATCACAAAGACCACTATGCAAAGTTTTTCCACCTTTTTGAGATTTTCTTTGCTTTTTAAAATAATATACTGATTTTATATTTACTGGTGCTTCAATTAATGCTGTCATATATCAGGTGGAGCCATGTAGCAGTAGCACCACTCATGACTATGAAATTGGTGTTTTGAAGAGCACTACATAATTTCTTTTCTATGGTTGGCAGATTTTTTTTCTAATTTATCATAACTGTCAGTCTGGAGTAGTAAAGAGGTATCAGGTAGTACAGACTCTTTAATGTGGGCTATTTCGGTCATTATTAGCTTTTCCAATTTTTTTGCTTGCACCATGGAGAATCCTGCTACTGTTTAATTAGCTAAACAGCATCTCTTCAGAGATGAAGTACAGTGTTAGAAAGTACTGAGAGTCTGAGACCAGTAATAGTAACACTGCGTCGATCTTCCATTTTGACATGATATTTAAGAACCCTTGGCATTTCAAAAGTATGAGATCCTGTGAGTAGAATTAAAACAATCTGTAAGCGATGGCTGCCGACATTTTTATTAAAAAAAAATCAGATACCGGCCACAAAATGACTGGTTTGGACATTTTTCGAAAATCTCAGAAATTCTGAGTATATTTATTAATTTGTAATTAACTTTGGATATTAATAAAAATGTCGGCGAAGGCCGGGTGTGCGACAGGGTGGGCCAAAAATTTAGGATGAAAAATAATTTTATAACCATTTGTAAATGAAGTATTTTTTTTTTCTATAACATTTTATGTAAAATAATAGTTTTAGAGGCATATACAAAATATTTTGTACAATGAAGCAGTACTTCATAATTGACATTCAAGAATAATTTTGCAAATTTTATTTTCAAAAGTATAGTTAGATGTATGTTTTAAAAGTATTTTGAGCATGAATTTAGACTTCTTGAAGTATCTCAAAGTTTGAGTTTGGGTCTAGACGGTATGATTAGAATCTGCATGAAATATTAAAGGGCCCCATAAATTCTATTTCAGGCCGGATTGATCCTGATTTTGATCGGACAGTCCGGATCCAAATTCAAATTTTGAGTTAGTTCAGGGGATCCGGTTCCGGACCCCTCAAACTAGGAGTGTAAACGGATCGGATATTATCCGGAAATGATGAATTGATACGGATTTGGATCCTGCTTTTCTCTTTAATCGGATCATCTGAATTCATCCGCAAAATTTAAGCGATATTTAGCTATATGGGCCTGGGCCGACTCAATTACTTCACAGCTTTGCAGAAATCCCGACTTCCCAATATATAAATGCTTGTCATATATTTGTGGTTGACTTGTGGGACTAAAGTAATTAAGCAGTATCCGGATTCGGACCTTTGCTTTTATTCTTTTGCTTTATCTCCATTCCATTATTAAGCACGTTGATGTCCTAATCCGCCAACGGCTACGATTGAAAGATGAAATTTCGGATTTAATATCAGCCCTCCAGTTACATAATCTGTCATCTTTTGATTAAATGCATCTTTTTTATGTGTAGAAGTTTAAATTTAGTGAAAAATATACCCGCCCCACGTATTGCCACACATATTGCCACATGTATTTTCGTTCTGCACCGTTGGATTGAATCAAAATCGTGCAGATTTGAATCTCAGGTGCGCAAATTTTTTCGCTGGGGCATTCGCTGGAGGCGTCCAGTCACCTCTCCCAGTGAAATCTTTTTGTTGTTTGTTCCCCTCCCCGACCCTTCTTCCCAATGAAGAAAAAAACCCTAATCGCCGTTGTTCTCTCTCTACACCGGCACCCTCTCTCCGCTGTTCTCCAATCAGACCCCCACGCTGGTGTCTCGCCTCTACTCTAGATCATGGGACTCTACGCCGTAGTCTCACGCTGAACCCTCTCGAATCGGTGTCCTGACGCAGAATCTCTCGCGATTAGTTCCTTAGTTATCACCTTTCAAGGTAGGTGTTTTCTCGCTTGTTTCTTAGAAGATCTCCTTTTAACTCATCCTTTTGATTGATTTGGTCATTTAAATGTATATGCCATTCTTTGTGCGGGATTTTTCGCTTTAAATTTATTTAATCTTGTTGTTATCTCCAATTTCTACCAATCTGTTGCTATTCTCCGTCTATAAGGTATTAAGTTCAAGTAAATTGCACTATTCATTAATCTAGGTACTAATTTTAGGACAACGACTGTAATAGCGATTCAAGTAAAAATATCTGAGTGTATGTAGTTTTTGCTTTACAACATGAATTTGGGGGCACGGCAACTCCTAGGTTGATAATTTTATTTTCCCTTTAAAAGATTTTTTTTGCTCGAATTGATTGATGCTTTTGGTCTGAAATTCATTTCCTTTGTTGAAGAACACAAAATAAGGCTCCTCCTCCCAAGAAGAAGCCTGAAAGTAGCAGTTCTGACGACTCTTCATCAGAATCAGAACAAGAGGTAATGTTTTACTTGGTCTTCTTTTGTGTACTTTGTATATGTCATTCTATCTGATTTTTAATATTGCAATTAAATTAATTAATAGCTTAAGATTGCTCCCAAGAAGGCTACAAAACCTATGCCCACAAAGGAATCTCTGCTGAAAAGACGAATGGAAGTTGAAGTACTCGGCTCTATGTCTTACTTGTTGATATAGGATCTGATCCCTACTAAGCCTTGCATTTATTTAGATATAAAAGAAGGTGTTCAGGATGAATCTAGGAGGGTAGTGATATCATTTCCGCAGATCTAGATGTAGCTTTTGTCCATCATTCCTTGTGAGACTGCCTCCTCAAAGAGGATGGGTAGAGAGCAAACAACTTTGATTTGCCTTGCGGATTAGGATTTCGAATCTTGTTCAAATTGTAAGCTCCGTTTTTTTTTTCATTTATAATGATTTTAAGCTTATTATTTCTGTATTGATGTTGCCTAAATTTTGGTCTTCATTTAAATAACAAAAGCGTAATAAAAATATCAAATATGTGGACTTTTTTCTTCTATGGGGTCTTGGTCTCTAATGAAACAAGCATCTAAATAACATAAGCGTAATAAAAATAGAACTAGGGGATATATTGCATAAAGTTACACTAACAGTTGACAAGAACTTGCTCTACATGGATAACTAGCCCTTGATTCTAAATTTATTACTTTGCTGGTAAAGAAAATGGAAAGATCAAACCCTAAAACAGTCTTTATGTCTGAACCAAGTCAGGCCCCATGTCCAGACAGTGTCTAAACATCAATAGTACATATTAGGCATGGGTGACCAGCAAATAAAACAAAGGAAATGGATGTGAGGCATTACTGGTACAAACAGACTGCAAAATGCCTTTGTAGACAAATCAGAAAATCTGAAATAGCTAGGGACAAAACTAGGCCATGCCAGTTTGCAGTGTTACATAACACATCATGCCAAGTATTTTGATATTAAACTTTGCATTTTTAGGATTTTCCTACTATTTTCTAGCTATTTTTGAATCTCAATTTTTAAAATCTTTTTTCTGTTATTTGCTGCAAGGTAGAAAGCTGGTACCTTAATTTGCACTTTAGAAATCACTCTACCAGTCAGATTTCTGTATCTCCAAAAATCCCACAATAAATCATGCATGTAGATCAGGTTTTCATACACATTTCCATAAAAAGAACAAAAAATTTGGTGTAGTAGTTTGTCCGGTATGAAAATAACAAATCAAGTTGCCAGAAAAATCATGAACTACTGGGTTGTTGTTGCAAAATTGAACATAAACCATATGAGTAAAATTCCTAAAAATGTGAGAAAAATCTGAGGACTACCTAACATCATTTAGAAGGACCTTGTAAAATGATGTTTCTCCAAATCTAACTCCTTTTTGCAAAATTGTTTTAATTTATGAGTCCCCTTTTACTTGAATTGTTGAAGAAATTAAGGGTTGAGGCCTTTGTGTTTTAGATACATCTTACGAATCGATGATTTAGAATCAATTCAACCCAATGTAATTTGAGACACTATCTCATGCTTTAGGTGCTAACAAGAGTTACTAATATGTTGGGAAGCCACCTAAGCCTATACTTGCTCATGGGGAAGAGCATGCAAAGGTCTCGACTAGAATTGCGTGGTAATGGCCTCTTAATTAATAATGAATTTTACCTTCAACAGAGTCTTAATTATTATCCCTAAATTATCTTGAAGTTGTAGATCAAACACAAATATGGAGCATTATGGTACAAGATTTGATAACAACTGTACAAGGTGGTGAAACCAATTGAGTTTTCTAATTCTTAAAAAATAAAATAAAGAAACAATCCAATGCAGTACATACAGAAAATGATAAATAATTGTTCTAAAATTTAGTATAAATCCTCGTAATTGAAATTTGGTATAAAATTTGATTTTAATTGAAACCTGATGTAATTCTTTGATTAAGTCGCAAAATGGGATAACCCTGGTGCCCGTGATATTGCACAGAAGAATCAAGCAGTTAAAAAACAAAAGCTTGACGGAGGGAGGACTAGATAGGTTAATATATTCTCTTGTAATATGTCATTTTCTTGTTCTCTTGTTGTCCTGTGTGTAAAGTTCGGAACTGCAAAGGTGCAATATAATTGTTATACCTATCATAAATTCATTACAAATGTTTAACACTTTAATTATAGTATGTGCTCCTTCATAGTTGCAAATATTTGTCATGGTAATATAAAATGTTGGGAGTGATACCTTAAAAAGTGTCAACACTATCTGATTTTCACCTTGTACATGTATTGTATGTGCAGAGGCAAAGGGAGTCGGGTGTAGTTTTGAAAGTAAATTGAGAATACGTGTTTTGTTATGGTATAAGTGATATTTTCTTGACTTATAGAAGTATGGTTCTACAGTGGTACTACATGTTCTGTGGAGTTATGCTTGGTAATTTCATGTTTTTGAAGGAATGCATGTGAAATTTTCCCTAAAAAGTAGCTTTTTGATTTATTGTTCGTTTATGCTAATTTTAGGATAGAAAAAAGATCATAAATGGAATGAAGGGGCATGCTAGAAACCTTGCTCTAGATCAATATGGGAGACTTGTAAGTACTTGTTGCAATTTGTGATGTTTGCAAACTTTCTTTAAAGAGCTTACTAGCTGGGTATTATAATTCATTTTGTTATGTTAACATCTGGTTTAAGAGGGTCTCAGTTCTGTACCAGTCATAAAAGGTTCACCAATTTCGTTACTCTTTTTTTTTGTAAATATTTTGTTTTTCAATATTTTTTGTACTAAATTTTATGCCTGTTCTTTGCACCTTTTTTTTTCTTTCTAACCAGGACTGCATTGATGCATGGTCATAGGAAACACTTGAGCCGGTACTACATATTTTCTGATTTTTTTTCTTCTTTGGTGCTTCCTAGACACTCAATGAAACAGTTTATTTGATTGAATAAGGAGAACGTAATTTCAATAGATTTGGAGGCACTCAACAAGTATGGCTTTATTTGATCATTGGTACTTAAAAATACAGAATCATAACATCATCAAATTATTATCAGAGATCACGGTTCAAAGTAATTAAAAATATAGAATCATATAAATTCTCTATTAGCATGTCTCTCAATTTTTGAATAATTAATATTTTCATAGATATGTTTTTCCTCTTATAATATGTCCCGTTGCAACGCACGGGCAAGATACTAGTACTTTATGAATAGTATCACACTTTTTGGAAGACAGTACGCCAGTGCATCAATAAAAAATGATTCATTGAAAAATTGTCGCAAATGTGTCATGATTCTTTTATATCAGGCAATTTATGATTCATTTTTTTGCGTAATTTTTTTTGGAGTCAGTACATCAATGAAACTTAATTTATAAATAAAAATATTATATTTAGATATTATTTATTTATGAGAATATACATCTGTAATTTATTGTTAATTATCCGGATTTCGTAACCGTATTCGTATCCATCTGATATCCGATCCGTATCCGTATCCATTTAATATCCGATCCATATCCGTATCTGTATCCAAAAAATTATAAAGGATAAGGATACGGTTTGTCACTATCTAATTCGTATCCGACCGTTTACACCCCTACCTCAAACACAGCCTATACGCTGACTATACAACGGAAATACCAATATTAATGTAAGCCATTTAATCAAAATCGCCTTGCTAGTTATATTTCCGACATTTTTATTAATATCCAAAGTTTAATACAACTTATTAATTATGCCCGGAGTTCAAAACTTTCGCTAAAAATACCCAAACCGGCCAAAAATTGGCCGGTTTACTCTTTTTTTTTTTTAAGACTATGAATAGCAAAATAGTAAAATCTAACACTAAAAATTGAAATTTTTGTTTAAATTTTTTGTTAGATTATTTCTTGTGATTTATAATTACCATATTTATACTAAAATACACTGGATTACTGGAAATTATGTTGAATTACACTATATTACAATAAATTATGTTGAATTACACTAAATTACAATAACTTCGGTAATTACGCAAAATTACGCTAAAGTAGACCGATTATGTGCCATCTTTCATGAATCATAAAAAATAGTAAAAAAATTCCGAAAAATAGTAAAAACTGGTATTCTACAAGTTCATTATGTAACTAATTTACTGAGCTACTTGGATTGAATAATAGAAACGAAAATCTTAATTAGAAACTTCAACTCAAGTTTTGAGGCTCTTCCCTTAGTTTTTTGGAGATTCTGAATTTCAAAATCTAGCATCGCTGGCACTGACGCATGCGTCTTTTCGCAAGCTTTCCAAAAAGTGGTCATTTGCTGAAATCGGACACTCGAGCGCCGTTTTATGACTGTTTGAAGTTTCGCCGTTGTTTTTCGCCGTCACTGAATTACATTACATTACGGTACACTGAAAAAGCGAAACTTCCAACGTTGCGTGGAAGGCATAGTACGACGAGCATGGACGTCCGGTGCAGCCTCATGTATGTCATACTTCAGTATCTGTCAGGTTTTAATAAATTTCTTCATTCAGATCAAATTTAATAATTTATGTGTATGATTGCAGGGTCCGGCAGAGATGCCGTCACAGCCATCACCTGCGGGGTTCGATACTTCTGATATGGAGTCCCTCTCGTATAGTCTCCAGGACTACTACGGGATATTGGATGATGAGTTCAGCTCGGCACCGAGAGTACCCCGATAGGCACAGAGATGCCGCATGATGGAGAGGCGAGTGGTAGCGGGTCTTATACTCAGTGATCACTCAAAAGAGAGCAATGTTTCTTTTAATATTTATAAACTCATAAATGCTATCGGTTCGGACTGCAAGCGCACAATCCTATCGAGTAGTATATTCGAGGTCGATCCACAGGGAATATTGGTTCAATGCTTTGAGCGATCGAATCACAATCTTTCGAAAGGCTAGACGAAATCTGAAAATTGAGAGATGTTGTTTTGATCAATGTAAATTAGGAAGCAATTAAAAGTAATTAAAATAAAGATAGAGATGAGAATTCCTAGGGTTTCGGCACACCATTGCCACTCAATCCGCCTTGACAATATATTCCTGTTGCGTCTGATTTTCTGTTGTTGTTTTATGAAAGATAACCACATAGGTCACTGCGATTTATGTTACGCAAGAATGACAGATCTTTCATCGAGATTCTACATAGGACACTGCGATTTTTCTTACGCAAATGTCTGATCTCTCAAATACCCCAAATTACTACACAGATCACTGCGATTTACTTTACGCATGTGATGGAATTTGGTACGCGTTTTGTTGGTCTGGTTTATGGTTTCTCCGCTAAGGTTTTCTTCACATAAACCTAATAGATCTCAACGAGACTAATTCATACAAATAGTTTCTCTTACCATTAAAGTACTGTCACTACCCTAACGGACTCAAACTAGATCATTGAAATTAGATGAAGAGATAGTAAATCACAAAAGCATTTTAGTACAACAACAAGAAACCATAATCAACAGAAATATATATATCAAAACATCAAGAGTAACAAGGTTTACTGCCTAGCCCTAAGAAAAGGAACTTAGCCGCGGAACGGCATTGTTACAAGCACTCCTCTCTTCTCACTTTAATCAAATCTAACCCTAATTACAAAGATGACTATTCCTTCTGCCCAGGGGCCTTATATAGGAGTGGAGGGACGTCTGGAGGTTGAGTAGGGGCTAAGAAACTGATCTGGAAACAGCTGTCGGCAGTTATTCCCCAAGGGTCGCCTTCGGATACGGACCGTATTAAGTGATACGGTCCGTATTAGGACCTTGACAGTTAGGATTTAATGCTTCCAGCGCTATCTTCTGGTCTGTGCTAGGCCTGGTCCGTATTAGGTAATACTGGCCGTAACAGGGACTTAGTCGATGAGCGTCGCTGATCCGATTGACCCGATTCTAGCTCCATTTGGTGTAAAATAGTCCCAAAACCTGTTTTCTGCAATAAAACATAAAGAAGGGTGACAGTAGCCTTTTTCTCTAATTAATTAAACATAAGTGTGAGAAAATATGTAAAACCTAAGCCAAAATCCTACGTAAATCATCATTATTTTGACTCTGATCACTCAGCCTGCCTTTGGGACTGAGTTCGCCGCATCTATCTTTAGTACACCTCCGCCAGTACCGACAGTCCCTACGGGTGATGCCAGATGGGATACCACCGAGCAGATACTCAGGTCTGCCGATGCCCCAGATGAGCCCGAGAGAGACGGAACCTAGCCGCGTTGGCGCCGGGCGAACGCTGGAGTACCGCCTCAGCGATATTCCCCCTCTCCGTTTTAGTTGTATTTTTACTAGTTTTGTACTATTTATATTTGATATACTATTTATGTTTGGTATATTTGGATTATCCTTAAAATTTATCATGATAATGCTAAACAGAAAATATTACAACTGAAGTTTCTCCGTCGTTTTTCGCCTTTTCAGTGTACCGTAATGTAATGTAATGTAATTTAGTGACGGCGAAAAACGACGGCGAAACTTCAAACGGTCATAAAACGGCGCTCGAGTGTCCGATTTCAGCAAATGACCACTTTTCGGAAAGCTTGCGAAAAGACGCATGCGTCAGTGCCTATGATGCTGGATTTCGAAATTCATAATCGCCAAAAAACTAAGAGAAGAGCCTCAAAACTTTGAGTTGAAGTTTCTGATTAAGATTTTCGTTTATATTATTCAATCCAAGTAGCTCAGTAAATTAGTTACATAATAAACTTGTAGAATACCAGTTTTTACTATTTTTCGGAATTTTTTTACTATTTTTTATGATTCATGAAAGATGGCACATAATCGGTCTACTTTAGCGTAATTTTGCGTAATTAGCGAAGTTATTGTAATTTAGTGTAATTCAACATAATTTATTGTAATATAGTGTAATTCAACATAATTTCCAGTAATCCAGTGTATTTTAGTATAAATATGGTAATTATAAATCACAAGAAATAATCTAACAAAAAATTTCAATTTTTAGTGTTAGATTTTACTATTTTGCTATTCATAGTCTTAAAAAAAAAAAAAAGAGTAAACCGGCCATTTTCTGGCCGGTTTGGGTATTTTTAGCGAAAGTTTTGAACTCTGGGCATAATTAATAATTTGTATTAAACTTTGGATATTAATAAAAATGTCGGGTTATATTTTGATTCTTCTTAGGAGAAATTTATTTAATTTGAGCTATGCGGTAGAAAAAGTTGATCATACGACTGACGTCAATTATTATATATTTGATGCCATGCTTATATATTTGATGCCATGCATCGTTTTAATTTATAGCGATGGATGTGAACTTGTGAAGTCATGATAGTCAATGTCATCAAAGTACTATTTATGAATTATGATCTATCTAATCATGTAGCATGTATCACTGGAAAAAGCCCTTGTGCCTTGCTTATCAACTGTTGGTGCTTCCACCTTGACTGCATCAGTCAAGTTTTCAAAAAAAAAAAAAAAAAAAACTGTTGGTGCTTCTCCTTTTTTTGGTGCATGTTTTCTTAATCCAAAGTGCACGCTTTATGAGCCAAAGATTCTAAACAGCCCATGTGTTTGTCACTCTTTGCATCTGTGCATTACATTTGGTTGGTTCTGCTGGAATGGAGGTACATCGCCAGTGGGTCAGGTTTGGTGTCAGATCAAAATTGGATATTGTTGATTTCTACCAAAAAAAAAACAGAGAGATTGAATTGTTAATCATAATTAAGGTGTCACATGATTTAGAGACATTCTGGAATCAAACAGAATTAATTCGGCATGTAATGTGCTGAGAACACAAAGAACAAAATAGATTTAAGTTGTTTTTTTTTTTACAAAATAAAAAAGAATAATATATTTAGGAAGCTGATATGAGTACCCGCACTCCAGTATATGCATCGTACCCGCACCTTAACTACCACAACTACTTGGGGGACCGCAAAAACTGCAACGCTGAATTTTTTTTTTCTAAAGTATATATACCTATGCACGGAAGTATGTATATTTATGCACGGAAATATTTATACCTATGAGGTGAACAATTTTTACGTAAATAATTGTCTCCCCAATCAAATATTTCAAAACGTACCCGCACCATAAAAACTTGTGGGGGACCACTCAAACTACATGGGGGACCATATACATTTTTAGAGGTGGTTTGTTTTTCTCTATTCAATATCATCCATATTTTTGACGATCTATGAGGAATTTTGTGAATCTAAAACCATGAATGTCTTCTATGCAATTTTATAATTAAATAAATTATAAAGAAGAAAGACTGGACTTTAAATGTCCCGCTAGAAAATAGCGATTATTTACTTATTAAAAAAAGTAATTTTTTTTAAATATAAAATTTAGTCTCCAAACACATTTTAATACGAAAATCATGATTTTTGCTCAAAATAAACAGAGGTTTTAATTCCATATTACAATTGCCCAACTCAAGTGATGATTAGTACATGCATGATTGAAAAGCATATGGCCGCCTTTAAAAGTTTAACAGTCCTTACTTTAATTTTATTTTTTCAATTTCAATTCTCGAATACTAATTTTATTTTATTTTCTCAATTATAAAAATGTCCCCAACAACTCATATATATAAATGCCAGAAACTAAAAAAAAAAACATGGTTGAAAATTATACCAACACATATGCCGGCAAAAGAATCGTAGGACTAGGACAGATGGAAGCGAACCTTTGCCGGGTCTCTACGGCCGAAATTTTTATTTATAACATTTTCTGAAAATAAATTAATAAAATAACTATTGTTTCTGGTCAATTCTAAATCTAACACGGCCGCAGAATGCCGGAGCGGACCCATATGGGGGGGACCGCAGAATGCCAGAGCGGACCCTCATATGGGTCCGCAGAATGCCAGAGCGGCCCCTGGGGCCGCAGAATGCCAGAGCGGACCCTTTATTTTTTATTTTAGAAATACAAAATTGTAATTTGTTTAGGGTTATTTATTTAGTTTCGAATGTTGTTTAAATTGATTTTGGTCGTATCGTATTTTAGATTTGTCGTTGGTTTGAAATATTTTAGATATTTTAGATATGTGGTTTCTTTGAAATTCTTTTGTGTACTCTGAGATAATGAAATCAACAAAATAAATAAATAACAACAAAATCAAACAAACAAGCAACTAATCAACTAAATAAATAAGTATCTGACAAAACATCTACCAATACTACAAATAAGAATATAACAAAACATCTAACAGTACAACAAATAAAAATCTACGGCTCTGGACTAAACACCGTCCTCGCCTTCTTCTTCCTAAACCCCCGACCCCGCCTGCAGAGTGGTGTCTCGTCAGTATCTGCGGAGGATGCTGAGTCGTCTGCCTGGACATCCGTAGACTGAACCGGCTCCTGGCGAACCTCCTCAATCTCGGATGTCTGCTGGACCCCAGGACCAAAAACTGTGGTCTGTCCAGACTCAGCCTGCGTGAATAAAAACGCCTGTCTAGCAATGGGGTCATCGTGGAGGGAAGGGTGAGGTACCTGCTGTGAGGACTGGTCAGGGAACGGCGGGATGGGGTCTGTCTGAACATACCCTGGCTGATAGGCAGGAGGTGCTGTCTGAGTGGGACTGTAACCCGGGGAATACAGTCCATCTCCCTCTGTGCCGTACTCAGTGGAGATATTGAAGCCCAGGTCCTCCTCCTGTCCACCCTGTAGTAACTTACAAATTAGATAATGTATTGAATAAGAAAAAAATCACAGTTATGTATTTTAATTTAAATTATACCTCGGTAGGCATCCTAGCCTGGGATCCCATGGCGTCCTGTGCGGCTCGGCGCATCAACTCGGCACCTCGGTCGAACGCCTGACCGACCGTCTCAGCATCATGGACGCCTGCAAACACGTCCTCATCACCAGTGTAGGGGACATAGACATCGGGCTCGTCAGATATGTCGTCGACCGCATCAACACCGCCCAAGCCAGCGCACCTCAGTAGAGAGTCGAGGCACGCCCTGTACCCACACTGGCACACCGTGGGTACGTTGTGCTTGAGGATGACCTTCCCGAGCCTCTTCCATCCCCTGGTGACGGCCATCGTAGCCCCTATGACGCAACTCTTGACAAGATATAATGCCTGAAAATTGAAAAAATTATGAAGAAGTTGTACAATTGTAAATATTAATAGTTTTAAATTTGAAATTTCAAATCAAAAATACCGTGGCTGCGAGAGGTGCGCCGGCGGGTATAATACCGTGGATCCGTCCTCTACGATCCCTCTGCTTCGGTACCCGTTCGTGCGGGTTGTCGGCGATGTATCCCTCAATGAATATGGTGTACGCGCCGTGATCCTGATACCAATCTCTGTAAGGTCTGTACGAATTACAACAAATGTTAGATATTCCAATCAAAAAGCCATAGTTGAAGTTTTGAATTAATAAAATTTCTTACACTGGCGCGACATCCATCTGACGGTCGAGCTCGGCCAATGGGGGATCTGCCTGTCCTGCCTCGAACACGTAATCAGCACGGGTAATCCCCCAGTCCTTGCCTGCAGTGGTCTCCCTGGGATGGTGCAGAGCTCGCCAGACATCCTCGCTGATCGGTGCCGGGGGCGGAGCAAGCTGGCGCATCCCGAACTGTCTCATGACCCGTCCGGGGTAATGGTGCTCGATGATCTATATATTTTAATACGTTAGACTGTTTTTATTAAATTAAGTCGCTTGTGTAAATAACTAGCATAAAGAAATTACGGTACCTGAAAACATATGAGCGGCACCTGTGCACGCCAGAAACGCTCCTGCTGACGACATCGCTCCGGCAATATCTCAAGAAATGAACGATGTGCGCCATCCACCTCGACCTGGAAGTATAGATTTAATATCATATATCAATTCGAACTGAAAAAAATTTAAATTAAAATAAAAATAAAAATAAACTTACATAATCTCTGTAGGGCTCCCAAATAACAAACTCGGCATCATCTCTGAGATGCTCGATCTCCTGTCTCCAGAAAGTGATGCCGAGAGACGCGCCATGCCCTGCACCCACCCAAATCTTGGGATAGCAGTACTTGGCGGCAAATGCAGGGCAGTTGTCTGGCTCGGGCTTGCCCCACTGCGGCACATCTGTCTTGCTGGCCAGGACTGGACGGCCAACGATCAGATGTGCGTAGGACCAGTGCTGTAGTAACATGCACGGTCCTATAAAGGTCTTGTTCTTCTTCAGGCAGGCTGTGTTAAGACCCCTTTACAAGAAAACAAAGTCATTGTTACTACACTACGATGTATACTATTTGAAAATATTTATAAGAAGGTGTTTCTTACCTATATAGGCATGCCAGCGTGGCACCTCCCCAGTTGAACCTGCCCACAGTGGACAGGTCGCGCAGAAGCTCGAGGTAACACAGCCGCACCTGATCTCCATGCGAATCCGGAAACAACCGGCAGGTGATCATCTCCAAAATATAGGCGCGTAGATATCGGTCAATAACCACCTGTTATAGATTTAAATTAGAACATTACTTACAAGAAAATAAATATAATACTATTTAAATTAAATCTTGTACAAGCAAATACCTGATCTGGTCGATCCGGAAAGACCTGGAATCTCGCCCGCAGCTTTGCCAAGCTGATGCAACTGGGCGAGACCACAGTCTTCTCACCTCTCTTCTTCTCTTTCTGGAGATCCTCGTGCGGGATACCCAATAGCTCCAAGCACAATGCACGAAAATCTCCGTACTCGACGCCCGTGACCGGCTCCCCAATAATGGTCATACCCCACAGGCAACTGACGTCCTGTAGGGTGACTGTCATCTCAGCATGGGGGAGATGAAAGCTGTGCGTCTCGGGACGCCATCGCTCAACGAGGCCAGAAGATAAACCCTCGTCAGCATTCTCCTCGGCCATCTGGGATATCTGGTACAATTCCATCGAGCGTAAAATCCCCCCGTACGCCGGCTGGTACCGTAGATGCTGGCGGTTGTGACGAACCGTAACCGCATCCAAACCCTGCATTTAATTAAATAATCAGATCAAGTTCATTCATCAAAAATTCGGAATGACAAATTTACTTACCCCAGTGGCAGCCTCTAAAATCCGATGCTCCGCATTCGGATACCACAAGAAGTCGCTGACCCTGTCGGTGCGACTCCGGATACCCGGAACATCCGCCAATGCTGTCTCGATGTACTGAGACATCTCGTATGGCGTGGCTATAGGAGCATGCTGTGTACCCCTACTGGAGGATGGTCTACTGGAAGATGGTCTACTGGTACTCATGCTGTATTGGATAATTTTTGGTCAAATATGAGAGTTTGGTAAAAGTCCGGTTTAAATTTGGGTACAATTCTAATTAAATTTGGGTACAATCGAATTAAATTTGGGTACAATTCTAATTAAATTTGGGTACAATTCTAATTAAATTTGGGTACAATCGAATTAAATTTGGGTACAATTCTAATTAAATTTGGGTACAATTCTAATTAAATTTGGGTACAATTCTAATTAAATTTGGGCACAATCGAATTAAATTTGGGCACAATCGAATTAAATTTGGGTACAATTCTAATTAAATTTGGGTACAATCGAATTAAATTTGGGTACAATTCTAATTAAATTTGGGTACAATTCTAATTAAATTTGGGTACAATCGAATTAAATTTGGGTACAATTCTAATTAAATTTGGGTACAATTCTAATTAAATTTGGGTACAATTCTAATTCTAAATCCTAAATTAATATCTAATTCTAAATGCTAAATCTAAACCCTAAACCCTAAATCCTAATCCTAAACCCTAAACCCTAAACCTACACCTAATTACTACTCTACACTAAAAATTAAAACTAGAGAAGAAGAAGAAAACTTACCCGAGGTCGAAGGGATTGAAACTTCAAATGAGATGTAATGAAATCGGAACCCAGCGGCCCCTTATATAGGCTGGGGACCGCTCCGGCATTCTGCGGCCCCAGGGGCCGCTCCGGCATTCTGCGGACCCATATGAGGGTCCGCTTCGGCATTCTGCGGTACCCCCATATGGGTCCGCTCCGGCATTCTGCGGCCGTGTTAGATTTAGAATTGACCAAAAACGATGGTTATTTTATTAATTTATTTTTAAAAAATGTTATAAATAAAAATTTCGGTCTCTACGGAGAGAACAATTTAATTCCTACGAGAGATATATATATCTAAAAAAATAAATTAACAAATAATAGAATCCTTATTTTACAAAAAGTTATTTCCAAAAAAAAAAAAAAGGAAAACAAAGAAGACTTATAGTAGTCATTTCTTAACCCCATGTTTGGTTATGTCCTAAATGGTGGAATAAGAGGTTTAGTTCTCGTTATTCCACCAAATGAGTATTAATTGAGCCGGATTAAGATGGTGGTTTAATTTTATTGCTTGTTATGGCCTAACTCGAATGATTATAATAATATATTATTATTATATAAATAGTATATTATTAATAATTATTAGTATATAATTATATAATAAATATCTTATATTATTAATATATTAAATAATTATAATAATGTAATAATATATTATAGTTATTATTAATATATAATTATATAATTAATATCTTATATTGTTAATATATTAAATAATAATTATAATAATATTATAATATATTATAGTTGTATTAATATATTAATATTATATAATTAGTATCTTATTATTAATAATTAACTAACTTAGACTTTCAAAATTTTAGTCCTACGCCAACTCTAACTAAACAAAAAATATCTTAAGACATGATCTAACTTTAGGCCTCAATCAAACATAAATAGTTTAAACTAGTCTAAGTTGAAATAATAAATTTAAGCCTCTTTAGCTTTAGTACATAATCAAACACCACCTAATAGAATAGTTATCGTCTACCGTGCTATGCCTTGCTAGGCAAGTTACTTGTTTGAAATAGAAAGGAAGAATTTGATAAAAATAACATAAACTTAAGAGAGGAGATTGTTTCAAAACATACTACAACCAAGTGTGTTTGGCAAATCATAAAATAATATTAAAAGATTAGTTCACAATTTTGGAAGTGTCACGAGAAGCTATTTAGTATTGAGTGTGTTTGACAATAAAAAATAGAATAGCACTGGGTTGGATATAATTTTCTCTCTTCTATTCCTATACTTCTCTGAAACAACAAAAGGTATATTTCTGAATCACATTCATGCGTTCAATGAAATCATTAGGATGAAATAGCATCCTTATACAAAATAATGCTAGAAGAGACCATCATATTTTAAGAAGAGTGTTAATTATCGCTCATCAGAAAATTTCGTCTATTCCTCATCAATATAGTATTCACTTTTTTCACATTAAATTTCTTATGTGGTTCAAAATTTTAATGTACAAGTTTTATCATTTTTCATGCATCAATCAACAACGTGCCAGTACACTAGATTATTTGCGCTGAACGAGAGATTTTTTTTTTTAAAGGCTTGACAGCTGAATGAGAGAAATCATTCTCTCTTTTTAATCGGCTAGGTAAAAAAATTATATTTAATTCCATACATCATTTTCTTTTTTTCTTGTTGCTGTCAGACACCAAAATGCTGGTGTCACTGATTAAATATTCTGACAATAATTTTGTTTTAAAAATTTTGAAATTAGCTTTCTAGAGCTTACTGGCATCCACAATACATGGGTTAAAATCATACCTCTTACCGGCTCAAATGATATATCACAAAGACCACTATGCAAAGTTTTTCCACCTTTTTGAGATTTTCTTTGCTTTTTAAAATAATATACTGATTTTATATTTACTGGTGTTTGAAGTAATGCTGTCATGTATCAGGTTTAGCCATGTAGCACACTCATGACTCTGACATTGGTGTTTTGAAGAGCACTACTTAATTTCCTTGCTATGATTTGTAGAAATATTTTCTAATTTATCATAATTGTCAGTCTGGACTGGTATCAGGTGGTACAGTGTATTTAATGGTGGGCTGGTTTGGTCATTATTAGGTTTCCCAATCTTTTTGCTTGCACCAACTGTGGAGAATCATGGTACTGTTTAATGAGCTAAACAGAACCTCTTCTGAGATGAAGTACAGTATTGGAAAGAACTGAGAGTCTGAGATCCGTAATAGTAACACTGTATCTATCTTATTTTTTGACATGATATTTGAGATTCCTTAGCATTTGAAAATTGCGGGATCCTGTGAGTAGAATTAAAACAATCTGTAAGCGATGGCTGCCGACATTTTTATTAAAAAAAAATCAAAAACCAGCCATAAAATAGCCGGTTTGGGTATTTTTCGAAAATTAAAGAAATTCTGGGTATATTCATTAATTTGTAATTAACTTTGGATTTTAATAAAAATGTCGGCGAAGGCTGGGTGTGTGACAGGGTGGGACAAAAATTTAGGATGAAAAATAATTTTATAACTATTTGTAGATGAAGTGTTTTTTTTTCTATAACATTTTATGTAAAATAATGGTTTTAGAGGCATATCTTACAAAATATTCAGTACGTACAATGAAGCATTACTTCATAATTGAAATTCAAGCATGTTTTTGCAAATTTTATTTTCAAAAGTATAGTTAGATGTATGTTTTAAAGTATTTTGAGCATGAATTTAGACTTCCTGAAGTATCTCAAAGTTTGAGTTTGGGTCTAGACGGTATGAATAGAATCTGCATGAATATTAAAGGGCCCCATAAATTCTAATTCAGGCCGGATTGATCCTGATTTTGATCGGACAGTCCGGATCCAAATTCAAATTTTGAGTTAGTTCAGGGGATCCGGTTCCGGACCCCTCAAACTAGGAGTGCAAACGGATCGGATATTATCCGATTTTATCCGAAATGATGAATTGATACGGATTCGGATCCTGCTTTTCTCTTTAATCGGATCATCTGAATTCATCCGCAAAATTTAAACGATATTAAGCTATTTGGGCCTGGGCCGACTCAATTACTTCACAGCTTTGATGAGATGCCGACTTCCCAATATATAAATGCTTGTCATATATTTGTGGTTGACTTGTGGGACTAAAGTAATTAAGCAGTATCCGGATTCGGACCTTTTCTTTTATTCTTTTGCTTTATACTTTATGAATAGTATCACAATTTTTGGAAGACAGTACGCCAGTGCATCAATAAAAAATGATTCATTGAAAAATTGTCGCAAATGTGTCATGATTCTTTTATATCAGGCAATTTATGATTCATTTTTTTGCGTCAATTTTTTTTGGAGTCAGTACATCAATGAAACTTAATTTATAAATAAAAATATTATATTTAGATATTATTTATTTATAAGAATATACATCTGTAATTTATTGTTAATTATCTGGATTATATTCATAACCGTATTCGTATCCATCTGATATCCGATCCGTATCCGTATCCGTATCCATTTAATATCCGATCCATATCCGTATCCGAGACTATCCGTATCCGTATCCGTATCCAAAAAATTATAACGGATAAAGATACGATTTGGTCACTATCTAATTTGTATCCGACCGTTTACACCCCTACCTCAAACACAGCCTATACGCTGACTATACAAGGGAAATACCAATATTAATGTAAGCCATTTAATCAAAATCGCCTTGCTAGTTATATTTCGATTCTACTTAGGAGAAATTTATTTAATTTGAGCTATGCGGTAGAAAAAGTTGATCATACGACTAACGTCAATTATCATATATTTGATGCCATGCATCGTTTTTATAGCGATGGATGTGAACTTCATTGTGAAGTCATGATAGTCATCAAAGTACTATTTATGAATTATGATCTATCTAATCATGTAGCATGTATCACTGGAAAAAGCCCTTGTGCCTTGCTTATCAACTGTTGGTGCTTCCACCTTGACTGCATCAGTCAAGTTTTCAAAAAAAAAAAAAAAAAAACTGTTGGTGCTTCTCCTTTTTTTGGTGCATGTTTTCTTAATCCAAAGTGCACGCTTTATGAGCCAAAGATTCTAAACAGCCCATGTGTTTGTCACTCTTTGCATCTGTGCATTACATTTGGTTGGTTCTGCTGGAATGGAGGTACATCGCCAGTGGGTCAGGTTTGGTGTCAGATCAAAATTGGATATTGTTGATTTCTACCAAAAAAAAAACAGAGAGATTGAATTGTTAATCATAATTAAGGTGTCACATGATTTAGAGACATTCTGGAATCAAACAGAATTAATTCGGCATGTAATGTGCTGAGAACACAAAGAACAAAATAGATTTAAGTTGTTTTTTTTTTTACAAAATAAAAAATAATAATATATTTAGGAAGCTGATATGAGTACCCGCACTCCAGTACCTGCATCGTACCCGCACCTTAACTACCACAACTACTTGGGGGACCGCAAAAACTGCAACGTTGAATTTTTTTCTTCTAAATTAAAATATATATACCTATGCACGGAAGTATGTATATTTATGCACGAAAATATTTATACCTATGAGGTGAACACTTTTTACGTAAATAATTATCTCCCCAATCAAATATTTCAAAACGTACCCGCACCATAAAAACTTATGGGGGACCACTCAAACTACATGGGGGACCATATATATTTTTAGAGGTGGTTTGTTTTTCTCTGTTCCATCTCATTCATATTTCTGACGATCTGTGAGGAATTTTGTGAATCTAAAACCATGAATGTCTTCTATGCAATTTTATAATTAAATAAATTATAAAGAAGAAAGACTGGACTTTAAATGTCCCGCTAGAAAAATAGTGATTATTTACTTATTAAAAAAAAGTAAATTTTTTTTTTAAAATATAAAATTTAGTCTCCAAACACATTTTAATATGAAGATCATCATTTTTGCTCAAAATAAACAGAGGTTTTAATTCCATATTACAATTGCCCAACTCAAGTGATGATTAGTACATGCATGATTGAAAAGCATATGGCCGCCTTTAAAAGTTTAACAGTCCTTACTTTAATTTTATTTTTTCAATTTCAATTCTCGAATACTAATTTTATTTTATTTTCTCAATTATAAAAATGTCCCCAACAACTCATATATATAAATGGCAGAAACTAAAAAAAAAAAACATTGTTGAAAATTATAACAACACATCTGCCGGCAAAATAATCGTAGGACTAGGGACAGATGGAAGCGAACCTTTGGCGCGTCTCTACGGAGAGAACAATTTAATTCCTACGAGAGATATATATATCTAAAAAAATAAAATTTACAAATAATAGAATCCTTATTTTACAAATAGTTATTTCCAAAAAGAAAAAGAAAACAAAGAAGACTTATAGTAGTCATTTCTTAACCCCATATTTTGTTGTGGCTTAAATGGTGAAATAAGGGGTTTAGTTCTCGTTATTCCACCAAATGAGTATTAATTGAGCTGGATTAAGATGGCATAAACCGATTGTTAGACTAGCCAAAATAAAACCACTTTACATGGTGGTTTAATTTTATTGCATGTCATGGCCTAACTCGAATGATTATAATAATATATTATTATTATATAAATAGTATATTATTAATAATTATTAGTATATAATTCTATAATAAATATCTTATATTATTAATATATTAAACAATTATTATAATAATATAATAATATATTATAGTTATTATTAATATTATATAATTAGTATCTTATTATTAATCATTATTATTAATATATAATTATATAATTAATATCTTATATTGTTAATATATTAAATAATTATTATAATAATATTATAATATATTATAGTTGTTATTAATATATTAATATTATATAATTAGTATCTTATTATTAATAATTAACTAACTTAGACTTTCAAAATTTTAGTCATCCGCCAACTCTAACCAAACAAGAAATATCTTAAGACATGATCTAACTTTAGACCTCAATCAAACATAAATAATTCAGATCAGTCTAAGTTGAAATAATAAATTTAAGCCTCTTTAGCTTTAGTACATAATCAAACACCACCTAATAGAATAGTTATCGTCTACCGTGCTATGCCTTGCTAGGCAAGTTACTTGTTTGAAATAGAAAGGAAGAATTTGATAAAAATAACATAAACTTAAGAGAGGAGATTGTTTCAAAACATACTACAACCAAGTGTGATTGGCAAATCATAAAATAATATTAAAAGATTAGTTCACAATTTTGGAAGTGTCACGAGAAGCTATTTAGTATTGAGTGTGTTTGACAATAAAAAAATAGAATAGCACTGGGATGGATATAATTTTCTCTCTTCTATTCCTATATTTCTCTGAAACAACAAAAGGTATATCTCTGAATCACATTCATGCGTTCAATGAAATCATTAAGATGAAATAGCATCCTTATACAAAATAATGCTAGAAGAGCTAGACCATCATATTTGAAGAAGAGTGTTAATTATCGCTCATCAGAAAATTTCGTCTATTCCTCATCAATATAGTATTCACTTTTTTCACATTAAATTTCTTATGTGGTTCAATATTTTAATGTACAAGTTTTATCATTTTTCATGCATCAATCAACAACGTGCCAGTACACTAGATTATTTGCGCTGAGCGAGAGATTTTTTTTTTTAAAAGGCTTGACAGCTGAATGAGAGAAATCATTCTCTCTTTTTAATCGGCTAGGTAAAAATGATATTTAGAATAAATTTTTAAGTTAAAATTTCAAAAGTAAAAATAAAAACTACGAAAAGATGGATCCATTTTTCTTTGTTTATTTCTTCCGGTACAAATAAAAAACTAACTAAAAATGAAATTAAAAGAAGTTCAACTATCAATAATTCGGTCCACTTATAATTTTCCACGTGTCTATTATTTCATTCAATTTTATTTTATTCGGCTATAAATATTCACGCATCACAAATTCACAATTGCATCGCTATAGAAAATCTCAACTCTCTACTGACTACCAAGAGTGAAGTGTCCCATGCTCTTTGCTGATTCTGAACCAATCAAGAATCTTACAACTAATAACTCTCTGTCCCAAAATCCAGCAAACACATCAAACAAATCCCTCTGTTACACTTTAAGTCAGCATTTTGGCAGTTGATCGGTACAAAATCAAATCTATCCACCAAAATAAATTAATTAACTATTCTAATTTTAACGCCTTTGGCCTGGGGGTCTCCATGTGATTCGCTTGTAACAGGCCATGCGTTAGGGTGAAGAAAGATTTTCTTTTACATTCTTTTGGCAGAAAAGTAAATTGAAAAAGCCAAAACTTTTTGGGTGGTCTGAGAAATGCAAACTTTACCTGACCGCTAAAAAGTCTTTGGAGGACTAAAAGAGAAAAAAAAAAAGAAACTATATAGGCCGAATCTATGAGGTGATTCTTTGCCCCTGATCAATCACCATCTATAAATTAGATCTGTTATTTTATTGATTTCTTTGAAGATTTTGTTTAAGTGGCTTTACCAGTTGCACATATTCATTATCAATAAGGGAACAAACAAATGAGCATTTGGGTTAATATTGTTCGTACTGGTTCATCAAGCGAGCAAGAAAATATATAAGATGGCAATATTATTGGATTATATTCCCCAATTAATAGCAATAATTGATGCTTTGTCGATAAATAAGTGATAAATTCTCAACATTCGGGCATACTTGAGATGCCACAGGTACGAAGTTGGTATCAACTGATGTAAAATCTCCTCAGTTTCAGGTACAAACCAATCCAGAAGATATTGTCTTTGTCCACTAGATCAAAAAATAAGCGATAACTAATCTGCAATAAGCGATGCGTCGTGATTTCACGATGGACGAATCTGCAGTAACCTCCTTTGAGACCTTATCACAAATTTTATGTGATCTAATAAAATTAAACTTCATCAGAATAAAAAATGGAAAATAAATTATGATGAGTTAAAAAAGGATTAATTAAATATTAACGCAGATGAATGAATTGGTAACGAACAACGAACAAAAAACTGAAAGCATTTCACCAGAATATTTGATTGATGATAACCGCTATTATTTTCTATATATATAGCAATTTGCAAATAAGAAAAAGAAAATCAGTTATAGTTCCAATTTAAAGGCCCTATATAAAATAATACAGAAAAAGACAAGCAGAAAGCATTGATTCGTTAAAGTAAGTTGTTAAACAAAAAAAAAAAATCTCTTAACATGCTTTTCTTCGTGATTAAGCGATGACCTTCACCTTCCCTCGTTACCTGACCTGAATCCTGATGGTGGCTGATGCTACCTGTAGGTTGGATACTAGGATTTTTGTTCTTTTTTATTCAATGCTGCTTTTCTTCCCTAAATAGCATCACTCGTCTATGCAAATCTGACTCGTTTAACTTGACTAAATGGTTCGCATTCATTTTCTGCTAAAAGCTCCACAATAAATACCCTTTAATTAGAAAACAGTGGAGGTGTACCAGTAATCAGGTAAACATTTAACAAAGTAATTTTGACATCATGCAACACATGAACTATAAAATTAAAATAGCGTTGCATATTGTTCGTGCACTGTATGAAGTCAGAAGTGCTCGATTAAAAACTTACTCCAATAGTCTGCTATGTCTGATCAGTCCAAATTTAAAAAAAATAGTCATATTTTATTATATTGATTGGATTCAAATTAAAAGAATTAGTTAACTTGCCTATAAATATTATTTGTGATTTTTTTTTTAGTAAAGATTGGAGATCAAGTCACCAAACTATTTAATACTCATGTTTATTAAATTTTAAAAATAATTATATTTTATTATATTGATTAGATACGAATTAAAAAATTAATTAACTTGCCTATAAATATTATTTGTGATTCTTTTTTAGTAAATATTGAAAATCAAGTCATTCAACTATTTAATACTCTTTGTTTATTACAACAAATAATTTTTCTCATCCGGGTTTCGAACCCATGACCTCATACATAGAGATCATGTGACTTTGCCACTAGACCAAAAGCTAGTTTTCATTATTTGTGAATTTTAAGAAAACTAATCTTTGAATTTTGTATAACTCGCAAAATATAATTGAATCCAGATCATACCATAATTCTAAAGAGCTCTAAATATATATTGTGCTAAAGTCGATGTTATTAAACATTAATTATGTAAGTCATCAAGTTTATTTATATTTTATTTTACTTCAATTAACTTACATATTTATTTTCTTATTAACAATAATGTTATCAAATAAATAATATCTTCGTTGTCAATTGGAATATATCAATACTACTATATATATTGCATGAATAATAATATTTTTTAAATTGTTAATAACTTTATATACGTGATCGATTTTTTTTAATAAGAGAGTTGGAAGTCAAGTCACTCAACACTCATTTGTCATTTTAAACTCATAATATTACAACAAAAGATTTTTCTTATTTATATTTCAAAATCATAACCTCCGACATCAGAAGACATGTGTCTTTGTCACTATATCAAAAACTAATTCTTTAAGACATTGTTAGTATCATGGTATGTTAATTGTTTGTTTACTTGAAATTTTAGTTAGCTATTATTTTATATATGATATCTTTATTGAAACTCGTGAACTTCACATGACCCCACCACCTAAATAATTGTAAAGAGAGATTTTGAGTATTGTCAATGGTGTATTACTGTATTATAATTTTATAGATCGGGTTAAATATATAAACAAAAATAAATACAAACATTCATTTAATGCAGCTCATCTGATTTACCTTGAAGTACAGTATATTTATGAGCAAGTAACACGTAATACGAAGTATCAATAACAATAGATAGATTGATGTAACCAGGAAAAAAGGGAGCTCATCAGGTCAACCGCTTGGGGCACGCTTGTGCATATGAACCACACAGATACTCTAAAAAAATGCGCAAAAAGATTCCAAAGATGCATAGCTAAGTATCTAACGTTAGGCACAAAAGTTGGATTCCTCTGTCTTTCAACACCTGTGCTTACTTGCTTAGCGCGCATTTACGAGGGACACTTATCCGATAAAATTTTGTTGTTCTTAGTTAAAATAGACAATCAACGCCCATGCGTAGCATTAGCACTGAATTAAGGTCGTGGCGAAACTAGTGGTTTGACACTGCCCGGGGGGGGGGGGGGGGGGGGGGGCTGCCCGAACCCGGTCCGCCCATGCCCGGTGCTCGGGGTACCCGTACCCGAGCGCGGGTATACCCGGGTAAACGGGTACACGGGTACGGGTCTCAAACGGGCAGGTCCTCTATTTTTGGAAAAAACCCGGGTGTACCCGTACCCGAACCCGAATACCTGTGTACCCGAACCCGCCCCGGGTGTACCCGCACCCGTTTACCCGAACCCATGCACCCGTGTACCCGGACCCGTTTACCCGCTACCCGAAAACCCATTTTTTTCAAAAAAAATTCCCTCCCCCCAAATAGTAATTGGTTCAAATCAATCAAACCGGGTGGGTCCCACCTGTCATTTCAAAAAATTTCAAAATTTTTAAAGTAATTGATTTAAGATATTTTTTATTTATATTTTATTTAACCTATTAAAAATAAATGAACGTTTAGAAAATATATTATCAATTTAAAATGTAAACTACAAATTTCGAGATATAAATAAATTATGAAACTATATAATTAGAATGCCGACATTTTTATTAATATCCAAAGTTTAATACAAATTATTAATTATGTTGAATATTAATATCCAAAGTTTATTAATATCCAAAGTTATATTACTTCTTTTGATATATAATTAGCATATTTATATTAAAATACGCTAGATTAATTGAAATTATGTTGAATAACACTATATTATGTTAAATTACGCTAAATTACATTACATTACGCTAAAATACGGTAAATTACGCTAAATTACAAATGAGTAGGGAGGATATTTTTCACTGAAAAGGTGAAAAACGGCGATGAAACTTCAAACGGTCATAAAACGGCGCTCGAGTGTCTGATTTCAGCAAATGACCACTTTTCGGAAAGCTTGCGAAAATGCGCATGCGTCCGTGCTCGCTATGCCAGATTTCAAAATTCAGAATCGCCAAAAAACAAAGGGAAGAGCCTCAAAACTTGAGTTGAAGTTTCCGATTAAGATTTTCATTTCTATCATTCAATCCAAGTAGCTCAGTAAATTAGTTACATAATGAACTTGCAGATTACCAATTTTTACTATTTTTGGAATTTTTTTACTATTTTTTATGATTCATGAAAGATGAGCAAAATCAGTCTACTATAGCGTAATTTTGTGTAGTTTAGTGTTTTTTTTACCGTATTTCAGCATAATTAGCGAAGTTATTGTAATTTAACGTAATTTAGTATAATTGAACATAATTTATTGTAATATAGTGTAATTCAACATAATTTCAAGTAATCTAGCGTATTTTAGTATAAATATGCTAATTATACATCAAAAGAAGTAGTATAACAAATAATTTAAACAAAAATTTCAAATTTTCAGAGTTAGGTTTCAATATTTTGTTCTTCATAGTCTCTCTCTAAAAAAAAAAAATGGAGTAATAATTTAATGTATATATATATACAATATTTGATATTGAACTATTCAGATTTTAAAAGTCGAATTATAAACACGTGACGTAATAATATTCGTACGACACTGTAAAAAAAATAAGAAAAACAAAACAGAAAACAAAACAGAAATTTTTGGCAGAAACAGAAAAAAAAAACCCGTCTACCCGTCTACCCGAGACAGGCACGGTTTGAAACGGGCAGGGCAGACTTTTAAAAAAAAAAACCCGTCTACCCGTGCCCATTGTACCCGAGTACCCGTTGTACCCGTGCCCGTTGTGCCCGCTACCCGTCCCGAGTTTTGCCCTGCCCGGCCCGAGGTACCCGAGAGCAAATGCCTAGGCGAAACAACGTCCTCATAAATCAAAGGTATCAAAAGCACTTCTAATTTTAACATTGGAACAAAAATTATTTACCAAATCAATAATGTAACAATTTTTTATATTAATTTTAAATGGTTTTCATTTTTATAATTTGAATTTTTCATACGTGACAAAAATAATTAATTTTGGAATTAATAAAAGAGCATTTTTTTTTTACAATTTTGAGATAGAGATACTCATATTAGTTGTAAAGCAATTGTAAAAGTCTATGGAAACAGGGCAAAGTCAGACTTTCATGGGGACAAATATAGAGGTTAGCCGGACGAGGGGATGCCAACCAGTGGCGGAGGGAAGAAGAGAGAATGGGATCAATTGATCCTCATTTTTTTTAGATTTTTTGTATTTACGTATGATTTTCTATATAATTTAGAGTAAAATTATTTGGTATTGTCAAATTGACTCTCATTTTATGTAGAATTTTTTTTGTTTGACCTCCATAGTTGGAAAGTCTGGCTCCGCCCCTGATGCCAACTACCTCTATGATTTCAAATTTTTCATTATATATATTGAAATTTAATTGTTTTTTTTTTATTTTTTATATAGTTTAACTCCCTCATAAATATCAAATATTTATTTGTAGTCTAGTGGTTAGAGATCTATTTTACAAGTGTGGAGACTTGAGTTCCAATTCCACCTTCCACATATTCCATATTAAATTTCAGCCCTACCTATCAAGATTTTCTAATTTCACCCCTGAACTTTCAAATATGGAAATTAAATGTGAATGAAGATCAATCATATAAAATTTTCATTTTATAAATGGAGGTCAATTTTACAGTACCGATAACATATTTTTGGTTGTACTCAATCCGCTCTTGTATGAAAACTTTCAGATAAATTGCTACAGTAAGATTGCTAAATTATTAAGTGTTTCACATTTCTACAATTGAAATCGTAAGTGCCACGTCAACAATTTTTGAATTAATATACATGGCTTTAAAACAACTCAAATTATATTTATTATATTATAATAATATTATTTAATGAATTCTTAACGGATTAATTCGGATCTTGCGAGATCGAAATGCCGATCTAACTCAGTAAATAAGGTGAATCTTTTTTCAAAATTAATATACACAAATTCAGTAAGTTATTTGATATATCTTAGAGATAGTGAAATAGAGTGTTTTGAAGCTCTTGTTCAAAAGTTTATCGAATTGATTTCAAATGACGAAATCTAAACTGTTGAAATAAATTTACTTTACAAGTGATTAGCTTACATATCAATTTATATATTTTTAAATCAATTTATTATAAATTCAAGCAGTAAAAAAATAAGATTTATAAGTTAATTTTAATGTGTTCATTTTATTATTTTTTTACTACTTGATTTTATATTAAAGTAATTCAAAAATTTATAAATTAGACATGTAAACGCATCACTTTTGAAGTAAATTAATTTCAACAATTTAAATATGCCGTTTAAAATCAATTCAATAGATTTTTCAATTAAGCTCACAAAAAATCTTGATAAACTTGAGAACACCCTCGTTCTACTCTATAAATCTCTTAAGGATTGATACTCATTCATACAAATTTAAATTGATGTATCAATTATCAAATTATGAATATATTGCGAGCTCTAGATCTTTGAGCCCCGCCTAATAAAGCTTGTCCTGTCGCATGATCCCAACCCAACTCAAGCCTAACAGAGGCGCTTGTACTATAATTCCTTTCATAGACTCCATCCAAAACACACTGCAATAGGCGGAGCTATCCTGGGGCGGAGCCATAGCATAAGGACTTAAAGATAGGGCTGAAAACGGATATGGATAATCCGCTCCGAATCCGGATTATCACGAATATTTATTGTATACGGTGAATTAATTCCGGATTCGGATAAATCTTGAGTTCCCGGATTCGGAATCGGATATGGAAACGGAGCGGATATCCGTTGTATCCGAATACATTTATGTCGAAAAACCCAGTCCGGAACTCGCTAGTTATTCTCTCTCCTCTATCTTAAGAAAAGTGACGTGAGCCTCTGAGAGGATTTAATTATTTTTTTAGGAAAGAGGGCATGTAACTTTCTTCTTTAAACTGTGTATGGAAGGACTCCTCGTGGGAGTGGGCTGATGTTGTCAATTTTCTCCCATTTATATATGCTTCAAGTCATGCTTTAGTTTCCTTTGTGGGATTAAATATAAGATCCGGACAGATCAGTTTTCTTTCTTTGTTTCTTTTCTTTTTGCGTTACTTAAAAAAAATAAGTTTTTTATTATAATACTTGTATTCTATTATATAAGTGGATTATTCATATACTTAATTATCTGATAATTATTTCGAATCTGTATTCGTGAATTATCCGCTTTGTATTCGTATTCGTTTACGGTAGATTTGAATTTACATTTTGACATCCGTTTACTATCCGTATTCGTATCTGTTCATTAAAATGTTGATATGAATTTGATATTAGTATTATCCGCTCCGAATTCGCTCCGTTTACACCCCTACTTAAGAAGGATGAATTGATCTCTATTTTTTTTTATTTTTCAAGGTACTAAATAGTTATTACTATGTCATCGCAGAAATGCTACAAAAACAATTATAGCTAGCTATTAAGAACTCTATTAAGAAAAAAATGGTTAATAGTACTATAGCTTTAAGGTCCAAAAAATCTATAGTAGAACTATAACTAGTTATTTAGAACTCTTAATTTTTTTTTTAACTTATTTTCTATATAATTTATAGTAAATTATATCTTTCATTGTTGGAGAGGATGAGAAGCGCTCTTGTTCGCATAACACCGCCGACGTACCTACCCCGTACCCACCTCCTGTAAATTGAAATATAAACGTATAATATCTATATCCACTAAACAACTCGTTAAGTGCATCCTGACTCAAAAGCCCCCCATAATATATAAATTTAAGTACCTTTTTCTCCATTTCAGTTAGTTAAAAGTTGAAAACTTGAAACAATAATATATATCCTTCATTAGTCTTTGGCATGATATGTCAGGTGGAATGACGATTATTATCCTTCATTAACTACTATCTACCCGGGAGTTGCACTGGTGCAACTCATCACGCGTGAGGTTGTTATGGATATTAATTTAGCTATGTAGGTTCAAACACTAGCACTAGCTAGCATAGTGACAAATAAATAGTTCAGGTTTGGTTCGACGGAGTAAAAAATTCGTAATTCAGGAATAATTCAGATATAATTTGAGAATGATTCGGTACCACAAGGAAACAAAAAAACCCAAAAAACACAAAAAAAAAAATCGTGTTTCTTTCACGACTAAAACGTATTAAAAGGATTTCGTTTGACGGCAATTATCGAAAAAATAATAAAACGAATTAAACGGAAATGTCGAAAAAAACGAATTAAACACGAATAACTCGCGAATTGTGATACTATGTTAGCTAGTATAAAGTAATTTGCCCGTAAAAATATTAATAATTTCAAAAGATACTTCTTATTGGGAAAGGATTTCGTTTGACGGCAATTATCTTTATATATCTTATCCACGTTAAATTATTAAGTCCAAATTTATAAATTAATATTATAGGTATGATATATGTGATGCATATATCCTGTTTATAAAAATAATAAAATTTGATGTGTATTTTACTATTTAAAAATGATTTGAATTGTTAAATGATATAAAAATTAATGGTTGTTGTTATATCACCTAAGGATACTCAAATTGTATAGAATTTAATCATGGAATTATTTTTTGTCAAATAACATATTTAAAAGTTTATTTAAAAAAATAATAATAATAATTGCCAATTGTAATCCCTTCTAAGGATGTCAAAGGGTTTCTGCTTAAAAAAAATATTATATGTAAATAAAAGCCAATTTTCCTCATTATTTTCTTTTGAAACCATGATTATGACTCATGACCAACCACTATCATTAATTATGTTGTAATCAATTAAACAACATTTGTCGGACTTTGGTATGTCTTAATTAATGTTGACTCTAGAACTTCACCTACGATTTAGCCGACGTTAATTTGGCAGCAAATAAATTATTTAAATACGCATCTATGTTATGTAAGATATATAAAGATACAAAGTTTTTATTCACGTTTATTGGTATAAATATATTTATTAAAAATTAAAATAATGACATAATTCAACAAAAGAAGCTAAAAGGTGTACAAACAGATCAAAATAACCATGAAAATATTCTTAAGTAAATTATAAACTTAGCTAAATAAGAGTTAAGCACCTGCAAGTTAATTTTTATAAAATATTAAAATAAAAGAAAACCAGCATTTTATCTAGTGCCAAAGGCAATTGCCACTGTAAAAGATCACAGGTTCGAAACTACGACCGCTATAGCTATAGTGTTTTTGGATCTTAAACGCTAAGCTATGAAATAAAAGTGCGCTATTTCAGCTACGACCGCTATAGCGGTAATAGTGGTATGCTATTTGCGCTACACACTATGCGCTATAACGCACGCTATGTTACATAGGCTTTTATTTAAATGTTCAAATTGAAAATTTATTTCAAGGATCAATGTTTTTCAAGTTTCAGATTGCTTTTGTTTTTAAATAGAAAAAGATAGATAGTTTATGCTATGATGCTTAGTTTTTTTTTAATAGAAAATGATATATAGTTTCTGCCATGATGCTTAGGTTATTTTGAATGAAAAAAGATAGATAGTTTATGATATAATTACTATATTTCGAATAGCAATTTGGACTTTGTACTGATTCAATATGAATATTCTAATTTCATAATTAATTTTGCGTTACTTATTGCTTTATGAGACTTTAAATAATGTTGATAATTAGTAGAAATATAAAATATAATTTTTTAAAATAAAAATGCTATGTAGGATAGCTTTCGCTATAGCTACGCTATTCGCAATAGCTTTTTTTTTAGCCTTTCCGCAATGACGCGATAATCGCTATTTAGAACCTTGACATTTAGTCATTTATGCCTCAATAAATTTGCCTTTCCTTATACTTTATATTTCCCCACGTTATACAAAGGTTTCTTAATTGTGAGATAATAGATTTCCAAGTATATATACAATTTAATTGGAGAAATTTAACTTTAGGTAAACCAAGTTTGTTTGCCAATCTATGCAAATTATATTGATATGAGATTCATCTAGCATCTGTATTATATGTTGCTTATATGTTCTTTATAATTTACGCAAGTAAAAATTTGGTACAAGTTGAAAATCATTTGATTAACGATCAGCTGCTGATAAAACCAAATCGTTTAATTTTTCAATCCAATCGATGCATGATCAATAAATTTTCAAATTATTAAAATTCAATACACGGAGTATTTAATATATTTATGATATTTGTTATTTTATTTTATTTTATTTTGACGACTATTTGGACGGTTGTCATTGTATACAAGTTTGTTGACAACATAATCTATATGGTTATAAAATGTGCTTATAATTGCTGCTCGAAAATGTGCATAAATATTAATTAATCCGAGGAGTGAAGTATCGGATTTTATTCCAATAAATGTCGTTTAATTATTGAAAAGATAATGATTTTGATGGATTACCAAAAGCATATATAAATTAAATTAACATAACTGTTCTGTCGGTACTATTAACACTACCGTAATTTATATAAACATTAATTATTTTATTTGGACTGTGATCCATATAATTAATGAAACCAATAATGGACTGATTATTATTTGATCGATCCGGTTCAGACGTTCAGTATGCAGGAATATTGGAGACCCCTTTTATTATTATTTTTTATATGAAGTTTGCTACTAATATTTCCAACTTAATTAGTGCCGGTTCAAGAACTATATTATATATATATATAGAGAGAGAAGTTCAAATAGTCAATCTGAAATGCTCAACGTATTATCCATATTAAAATGTACTTGCAGACCAAATTTTACATTTTTTGAAACTTTTTTACTAATTTTTATGGATTTTTTGAAAATCACTGTTTTTCAGATTTTTTTTTTTTATTATGAAAAACAGTGATTTTCAAAAATTCATAAAAAATAGTAAAAAAATTCACCATAGTCCAAATCTCTATATATATGTATCCAGTTTTTTGTTTATCTTTTTTAATATCTAATTTGAATTATCAGGACTCATATAATCTTAAATGCTGAAGGAACGATTATTATTTTTACCGGTTATAGCTTATTCAACACCACTTCTTTATACATTTTTCAAATTTTAGTCCCATAAGATTTGACTTTTCATTTAGCACCGGTTTATGGACCATGTATCAGTCAAACTAACACGCATCATTATTTATTTAAACTGAATATTAACAATGGAATAAATATAGAAATATAAACTTTCCAATTAAAATCAAACTTAAGTAGATCAGATCCTATTACTTTGAGACACTGAAAGTAAACAGGCACTCATTCATGAAATTAATCATTTTCAAATTTTAAGTTTCTTTATGGTTAATGTGATAGCTCGATCTCAAGAAAAAACAACATGATCTCGTGATTATATTTTAATTCGACAATTTCGTACAATATTATCTAAATTGAGTGAAACTTTTGAACGCTATAAAATAAAATTATTGATATTTCGATCTTATAATCAAGATAAAAGTTGTTTTGTTTTCAAACCTAGATAACTTAATTTATTATATTTTACTCTCTTTTTTAAATTTTATAAATGAACTCAAGATATTTAAATTGAAGATCTTAAATTGTCTGCTAATAATATGATAAAAATATATACATTAAATCTCATGACATAAATTATCTATATATGTAGATCACACCTGATCGAGTGTCAGGTTAGAAATTTTAGCTATATTTTGACAATTATCAATTATTCTCAAAATTAAATACTACAAGAAAATGTACGAACTCCTCAAATGTTCCTAGCAAAGATTCCTCATTGTGGCCAGAAGAAGATAAGACTTAAAGATAAAATAGCATAAATAATATCATATCGTACAACCTTTCAACAAAATCAAACATCCTACAGGTAAAATATAATGTTTATTCTGTTCATAGTGAGAGTTCAGCCTATTCAGGGATTATTCCTTTCTCAGTGGATGCATGCAGTCACCATGTGGTGTTCACTGTCAGTGATAATATAGAACGATAACGAAACAGTCGTTTGTCTATTCTTTCAGATAATTAATAACAGTGGTAAACAAGGGTGTTTATTGGGTCCGGTTTATTTGGTTTTCAACCGAACCGAAAATTTTCGGATTATATGGTTTAGTTTTTTGGTTTACATGAATTGGTTCGGTTGAGAATCAGTCTTTAGTCTAGTGGCAAATGTAATGTTCTTCGTGTTGGAGGTCGCAAGTTTGAAACCCAAAATGGACAATTTTTTTTTGATAGTAAATAGTTTGGTGGTTTGACTTTCAATCTTTACTCAAAAAATAAATTGATTCGGGTGAATTTTTGATTTAATTCGGTTTTTTATATTTGGTCTAGTTTAGATTTTTTTAAATAAAAAAAAAACAAATTGACCGAATTCTATATGGTTCAAATCCATGTTTCGGTTTTTAGACTTTAAATGAAGAAAAGTTTTGATTTGAATATTTTAGAAATTAACATCTGGAATGAAATTGAACAATATGTGTAATGTCAACAACTAATATATATTTTCATATTTATTTCTATTATTATTAAATGAGTATGTTGAATTTTGAACTTTCAAAATTTAATATTTCTTATTTTAGTTAACTGAACAAATTAAAATTTACTTTAATTATTTTTATTTGATTGTTATTCGTTGACAAGTTTAATTCAATTAATTTAATTATAATTTTAAAATCAAATACAATTTTAATATAAATATTTTAATTCGGTTTTAATCAAATCAACCCAATGAACACCACTGTGATAAATGTACGTAACTGCACAAGGTCACAAGGAAACAATTAAACAATACAATCCAGATAACCTATCTCTCAATTTTTTTGATTAACTGGAGAGAATGGAATCAATATGAGCCACAAATCAATTTTCTTCTCGCCGCAGCCAGGGAAGAAATTAATAACGTTTAAACAAACAAAAAAAAGCATACTAATGTCCCAGTGGGGCCCACACCCAACTTCATCTCAGCGCTATAAATAACGAACCTCTCCACTGCTTCCCTCCCTTTTCTCCCTCCCTCCTCTCATCCCCCTTCTTTGAAAAAAATTCCCCATTTTGCCCTTATGTTGTCTGATAATTCCTCTCCAGACCTTCCTTTCCTCCTGGACCTGGATTTTACATCCGGACTCGGGTTCAGTGGGAACTCATTATCAGATCCAACTGAACTTGAACCAGTCCAACAAGCCGAACTGTTATCTGTTTCTGAACAGAGACGGTTGCGCCGGAAAATCTCAAACCGTGAATCTGCTCGCAGGTCCAGAGCTAGAAAGCAGCACCACATAGAGGGTTTGCGGGCCAAGGTTGCCCGGCTCCAAGCCGAGAAACAGAACCTGTCAAATCAGCTCAGAGCCATTTCGAGCCGGTCTGAACTGGTCACATGCCAGAATTTCAGGCTGCAAGCTCAGTCAGTCCTGCTCAGACAACGACTAGCCGAGGCAAAACGGGTTCTAATCTTGCGTCAGCTCCAACGATTAGTTGTATCACCATGTAACGGGTTTGGACCAGTATCGGGGTCTCTATTTGGATATGATCAGGCTCTTGCTTCATTGATTTCATAGCAAGAACTTAAAATTATGAATCAAATTAATGGAAAATTTTTGAACATGGACAAACAAAATCATGATCACTCTATATGTAAATATAGTACCGTTCCAGGATCGAAACACTGTTGTTTTTTCTCTTTTGCACAGACTAGGTCCAACAAATATCGGGCTTTACGCATCTCTGGTCATGATGACAATATGTTTAACAGACTGACTAAATTTATCGACTAATTTTCGCTCCGAATTGGTGCTACGTTGTACTGCCTTATACTAATTTTAATCACTTTCTGAATTGAAATTCAAGCACAATTGAAGTATTGCGTCTCATGGATCTTTTCCTGGTTAACATAATGCGTCTTATATATTGAATCAATCAACACTTACATTGAGATTTGTGCAATGCCTTACTAATTTTGAGTTAATAATGTGATGAGAAGGCTGGTTTGGATAAGGAGCCGCTTCCTATTTTTCATACTAACTTGTACCTGTTGAGTTTTGAGTGCTGGTGGTGTGGATATATAGTGGGAATGTGCGTGGGATAAGGTAGGATTTATTATGTAACTTTATCCCTCCCAACAAAACAAAGCTCCTTTTCTTAATCTTTTTTTATGTTACAACGAGTAATTATAAGTCTCTTACAATCTTGTGGATTGCACTCTAGTAAGAGCGAGAGTTGGAATCATAGTATAATATTTTTAGCTTTGCTTTCTCTTGTCCAATTTTTAACAACACAGTCATGATGTTGAATATATATACTTTCACATTATTCAGGGTTCAATTATTTAATTTCCTGTTGATTGAGTGTCATGGTTAATGGTCCCCATGTGGAAAGAAAGACATGCTTTTAATTCTTAATGGCGACTTTAACCTTTAGGTTTTTGGTGTTTAGTGGATTAGTGGAGGTATTATAATCTAATGTAACTGTCAGTGGTGGCAAAATTTGGCACAACTAAAGAAGGATGTCTTTATCAAGAGTGATAAAATAATTTTAACCTCAAATATGAACTTCAAGAGATTGTAGCAATAATTGTATTATTTGGACAATTTCTTCTCTAGAAAGTAAACAATAATGTTTTCTGTTCATTTCAACACGGAACAAAGCAGCAGCAGTAATTTTATCCACTTGTATTGATCTGCAATATTGGGCCGAATATTATGTTATTGTTTTACTGTGAGCATAATTTGAAGCATTAACTAAAACATTAATATTCGTTTCTCAAATTAATCTAAATTAAATATATCAAAAGAGTCCGGCTGCGCTAGTTATATAAGCATATCATAACATATGCTTATAAGTCAACATATCTGCTTTTAAAGTCTAAACGACAAATCCAAACCGTTCAACATGATCTTCATTTTAAAATGTGCTTGAAGACCAAAATTTACATTTTTTTTTAGATTTTTTATTGTTTGTTTAGAAGTTTTGAAAATGAAGATTTTTTTTATAGAAATAATGCATTAAGATGCTAAAAAAAACTTTCACTTTTTGACTGCTTGACTTAATACTAAATAAATTTCAAAATTTCAAAATTTTATATGTATACGAAGCTCTCAAAAAGAAAATTGCATAGTCGGACTCTATTTTAAATTATAACACATAAACATTAATTAACATAAAATTAAAACTCTTTTCTTGTACTGCCTAGGAAACTTGTAAGATTATAGTACAAAGTCTTCATGAATCAATAATCTATGGGCTCTGATGTTGAAACTAAAATGAGTCCCAATTTATATACTTAATTAAATGGAATGTAGATATTGACAACGTTGTTTATCTTTATACAAGTTACATATAATGGAGTAAAAAATAATAAAAAAATATGACCCGTGCACTGCAAGAAAGCAATTCATGTAGATTGAGCGCATTGCTTAGTTTGTGATTCCAACCGTCAAAACTAATCAATTTGAACATTTCAATTCAGCAATTAAAATATCTTTCCCTTTCCTTTTCCAACAATCCAATAACGCCAAATGTGCAATAAAATGCGTAGCTAGTAAGAAAACAATTGAACGATTTCTTAAGGCAAACAACACGATATGAGAATTATGATTATGTCAAGTATCTGATTCTATCAGGTTAAATTCGGATCGTTCATTATAAGTTTACACGATACTTAAAGTGGACATCCAATATTTTAAATAGACCCGGTTTTCTTACATCTCGCTAGGATTTCATTATATGGGGATATGCACTCACGATATGATATCAATGTAAAATCTTCAATCCTGAACATGGATCCCGCAAAACGCTTGTTTGTTGGAACTTGTTAGTATTCCGCAATGCATCAACTAGACGACTATTCATTCAGCGCACCGGAAAAAAACAAACAAACAAGGGCCGTTCGATCTGCTCATCCATCATATTGAGTATCCGCTCGATTATCTGAGGGTATGAGGCGGCCGTTCAAAATTAGATCGATAAGTAATTCGGACCTGACCGAAATTTATAAAACAGACTAATAAGAAACGAACAGCTTTGAAATTCGTACTAATTTGTAAGAGAACAGTTTGAATTTAACCTAAAGGATGATATACACCCGGTGATCTAAACTCTATCGATCCCGACATTTTTATTAATATCCAAAGTTTAATACAAATTATTAATTATGCCCGGAGTTCAAAACTTTCGCTAAAAATACCCAAACCGGCCAGAAAATGGCCGGTTTACTCTTTTTTTTTTTTAAACCTGCAAAACCTCCATAAAAGGACACCATCTGGAGTTTGGTTCTAAAAAATAGTATTTTATTGTAGTTAGATGAAGTAGGTTGTAATTTATTTGAGTATTAATTAATTTCATTACTTCTTGTAGTTCCGTACAAAATAATAAAGTACACACAAATTGCAAATAGAGTCCACACAATTTTTACAACATGCATATAAATCACCTATTACTACCACGTCTAAAATTTAATCCCCGAAGTAAACCACTTGCGAAAGATGACCTACGAGATGGCCTAGCAGGTGGCTCTGGTTGCTCAGTAGATGGCCCGGCTTGGGTTCCAGATGGCGCTGCTTGGTTTGTAGATGGCTCTGCTTGGCTTGTAGATGCCCTTGTTGTGCGTCTAGTAGTGGACCTCCTCGGTTGGATCACAGATGGCTCCCCTTGCACCCCAACCGCCTCTCCCATTGCTTCGGCATACATAGCAGTTGCATCTAAACGGCTCGTAGCTGTGCTACGCCGTGACCCTCCGGACCCACTTCCCGACGCCATTACTCGCTCATTTTCTGCCGCATTTGCTGCGATTCTTGCCTCTGCATTTGCATGTGTTACTTAGTGAGTTGGTATAAATTGAAAAGAAAAATAATTTTGGATGAATGTTACATACCTCTTCGTTGCCTATCGGAAGTGGAACGGCGAGCCTGATGCCCCCTTCGTCTACCTTCCATTTCATCCATCGTCATTACACGACGGGTGTGTTGTCGCCTCCCCTTCCTAATCCAACCACTACTCGGAAGGATTCTGTCTCCAACATTAGGAGGCCAGTCTCCCATATTGCCAATTGGATTGAACACATGGCTCTAAGTACTCACAAGATAGGGTGTTTTATACCAGTCTGCAACAAAGTCCTCCTCTTGCCAGTTTCGGTCACGGCAAACAGCTAAGACATGAGCTCACGGAATAGAAGTTAATTGGATACCTCTGCAAGTGCATTCCATTTGTCTGTCGGGACCGCGCGTCACAATATACATGAACTCCCTGTGAGTGGGTTCCATGTTGCCCATGTCGCTACGGGCGCAAGGAACGTACTCATTTGGGGATGAAACTTGGTACTGACCTTGGCCCTGCGTGTAATGCACCAACCGCATTTTTCCAGCTTTCTCCCAACGTTTTCTGATCTTCTACAAAACCGGGTCAGACAGAACCTGTCCCTTGTCTTGTAATTCCATTGCTCGCTGACGCCGCTGAACAAACCATCTGTTGCACGTGTAGAACGTATCCTCCACTATGGCACAAACAGGCAATCTACGACTCGTTCGGAAGACATTGTTGAGCGACTCGGAGCCGTTTGTTGTCATGATACCAAACCGGTATCCTCCGTCACAGGTTTGGAAAATTTTCTCATAATTGGACGGCTCCATCACATCATTAGGACGTACTTTGCCCACTCTCTTTAAATACGCATTGCACTGCGGATTTAGCTGCACAAAAACAAAGGGGTGTTATTTCATTTTCATAAAATCTTATAAGATAATTAAACGAAATGTTATAAGTTAGACATACATGAGCAAACTCTTCGAACATCTCTTTCAATCTTCTCGGCTTCTTCCTCTTTGCTCCTTCCCTGAACCTCCATCCGTACCATCTGTCTCCTCCACAGTTCTTGACCAGGTTCTCGGCAACATGCTGCATACAATACCTGTGCACAAAAAGCTCGGGAGGCCACCCGTATTCAGCTGTCAGTGCAGCTTTGATCCCCTTGTGCTGGTCCGATATGACACATACAAATCTACTACATCCGAGCACTTCATTCCTCAACCACTGCAAGAAAAAACCCCAATTCTCAGTATCCTCCTGCCGTACAATTGCAAATGCAATAGGCAACAATTGGTTCTCAGCATCGTAGCCGCAAGCTATCAAAAGCCTTCCCTCATATCGCCCAGACAAGAAGCAGGCATCGATGCTGATCACTGGTCTCAGGTACTGGAACGCCGCAATGCATGGACCAAACGCCCAGGCTACGGCTCTGAACTGGGCAACACTTGGCATGATTAGTCCTGTTTTCTTATTCCGTACCGGGCTGGTCAGAAATTGGTGGGTTGAGCCGGGATTGTTGTGGCAAATTGCAAGCAACAGTGGTCTCAGCAAGCTGTACGAAATCTCCCAACTCCCAAAATGTCGGGCTATTGCCAGCTCACGGCCCCTCCACAGTCGGTTGTATTTAGGTGTCACATTGTTATACACAGACAAAACAATGTCTGCCACCGTCTGTATGCTCATACATGGGTCCTTTTTAATGGCGTTCTCAATGACATCGGCAATGAGCGATGCCGTCAGACATTCGTTGTCGTCCCTCATGTGCTCAGTCCTACATGTGTGAGGCCTGACTTGCTTAGTTATAACCCATGCGTCTCCACATCCCGTCGGCTTTGCCCTAAGCTCGTAACGGCAATTCTTGTCCTTGCACAGCAGAGTAACCCGATCCCTGTCACTTTTCCAAGATCTGAACTCCTGATTCTTAGTTATATGGTGCTCTCTGATCTTCTTCATTAGGTCTTCTTTGCTTTTAAAATATTGGTTTGCAGCAAGCTCACCTTTGTACTCAATCCGTTGCCCATAATAACCAATATCTGCTTCTCTAAACTCAGAAACATCATTGAGGTCTGGGAACGGGTGCGTATCAGTCCGGCCACTAAGCGGCCCCCCTCATCAGTATGCCTTTCAGCTGTTTCAACCGGCCCGTCTTCATCGCAACCTTCCATGTGATCTGAATCCCCCCACATGTCTCCCTCAAATTCATCCCCGCTCCCCAGATCGTCCTCCGGTATTTCATTAATATCTTCAAAGTCCGGGCAGCTTGCATCGTCTACTGGTGCAGGTCTGGGGTAAGGTGATACTGGAGGTAACGGTAAAGGAGTGGCATTTACGGATCTAGGTGGGGTTGAAACTGAGTGTCTTGGTCTGCCTCGATTGTGTCTAGGTGGGGATGCAACTGAGTGTCTTCGTTGAGGTGCTGGTGGAGTGACGTAGTTGTAGGGTTCTGGGTCAGGTTCGTTGAGGAGTAAGGTGGAGTCACGTCTGTTGGTTTCTGGTTGTGGGGTATAATGTGGTGCCGCTGATCCAGAGCCCGAACTTCCAACCCCGGGCTCTACCGGAACTCTTCTAGCAAATATTTCTATTAGAAAATTCCCTGAGGACCTCAAATAACCAAACATGTCTCTCCACGTACTCTCATCTACCAGTTTCGCAACCATAAATTTTCCGCTGGAGGGATGGCAATATCGGGTTGCCAATTCTAGGTCACACCTTTCTGGGTTGTAACCGGTGTGTGTGTAAACTATGGATTTCAGGTCTAAAAGTGAGATGTCATCTGGAATCATTAATGAATGAGCTGCATCTTTGTTGTAATACGCCTCTTGTGCACTATTAAGCATCTTCCCACCATAGTGTAATGAAATAAAGGCCATGGTAAACAAACTACATTTTAGAAAATGGTAAACATTGTCAGGTTACTAAATGGTAAACATTTGTCAGGTAACTAAATAGTAAACAATTGACAGATTACTAAATAGTAAACAATTGACACATTTGTATAGGGTATAGGGTATAGGGTTTTGGGTATTGGGTTTTGGGTTTAGGGTATTGGGTATTGGGTATTGGGTTTAGGGTTTAGGGTTATAGGGTTATAGGGTTATAGGGTTATAGGGTTTAGGGTTTAGGGTTTAGGGTTTTAGGGTTATAGGGTTATAGGGTTTAGGGTTTAGGGTTATAGGGTTATAGGGTTATAGGGTTTAGGGTTTAGGGTTTAGGGTTTAGGGTTATAGGGTTATAGGGTTTAGGGTTATAGGGTTTAGGGTTATAGGGTTTAGGGTTTTTTTAATTAAATTAAAATTTTTTAATAATATAATTAATTATTCTATAAAATAAAAAAATAAAAAAATAATAATAAAAAAAAATTTACCTGAACAGTGCGCTGCTGCTGCCTCGGGCTGTGTGCCTTTGGATGAAGGGAGGGGGTGCCCTTTTATGGAGGTTTTGCAGGTTTAAAAAAAAAAAAAAAAAAAAAAGAGTAAACCGGCCAGAAAATGGCCGGTTTAGGGGGGGAGTAAACCGGCCATTTTCTGGCCGGTTTGGGTATTTTTAGCGAAACTTTTGAACTCCGGGCATAATTAATAATTTGTATTAAACTTTGGATATTAATAAAAATGTCGGCTATCGATCCATCGGCTGGTTTATCATTATTTTTTTTTTTCTTCTCAAATCAGTTTACTACACAAACTCGTATAACCATGTAGCATGTATTTGATACCATAAAAATGGCCTAAAATTGTGATCTATAGTGGATCTTATCTGGGGCGGAGGCATTTTAAGTGGATCTATAGTCGGAAAATCCGTGGCCATCTTGTAATCATGTCCCTTAGAGAAATTGTTTGTAGACGAGTTTAGAGTTTAGGGTTTAGGATTTAAGATTTAGAGTTTAGGGTTTAGAGTTTATCGACCACAAATCTTCTTTGTTGTAACCGACCACAAATCTTTCTTGTCGAAGCCGCCTTCCACCACCATCGAAGTAATAAAGCTATATTCCTCAGGTATAAATTAGGGATTCCTAACTCTCCATAGGCAGCAGGATAGCACACTGTCTTCCAATTAATTAAGTGAACCCCTCTTCCTTGACCTTGCATTTTACCCCATAGAAAATTACGGCATAGCTGTTCAATCTTCGCAATTACCCATTTAGGCAAAAAGAACGAGGTCATAAGATAAATAGGCAGAGTTGTTAGGACTGATTTGATGAGTATCAATCTACCACCTCTGGATAACAGTTTGCATTTGTAACCCATTACTTTTGAGCAATAATAATAGATTATCAAATCCAGTGGCAATTTAATACAGAATACAACACAGAGCACAATCAAAAGAGCATATCAAAACAAACCGAAATGAAATGAAATTTTATTGTATCATATAAGTTCTCAACTTGTTCAAGCGCATGCTCATCCTTGAGTGCGGTGTTGTGAATTTATAAGGAGATTTTGGTATAAATTTCATCCACAAACTGATCGAAATCTTGAAATAACTACAGTTATTGGACGGTGCACTGAAAATGCGTTGTACTTGAACAGCACTGAAAAATAAAAAAATAAAAAAGGAAAACGACAAAGGCGGTCTCCAGTATTTTCTTTTGTTGAAAAAAAAAGAGAGCAGAACATACCAACTCGCAATTATTTCTTTAAGAAAAAATAAAGATGTAGTTCTTAAAAGGTTTCTAAGAGAAATCTGGGTACAAGTTGACAAAGAATTCAACACAGTTGAATTATAAAAGAGGAGGGTTCAAATGCCTTTATTTTTTGTGCCTCCATTATGTCTCTATTTTTTAAAACTTTAATAACTCAAAATTTAAAACTTCAAAGTCAAAATAAAACCGTTAGATATGATCTATATGATTTTCACTACGTGCTCATAAAAAAATTATCACGTTTCGGTTTTATTTTTATGCGAATCAATAAGTTGAAAAATGAACATCTATAAATTATCCACATCAGTATATTTTTACAAGCTCTTGATGACAAACACAACAAAGTTGAAATATCATAATTTTTTACACATGCTTAGATAAAATGATGTAGATCATATCTAACGGTTTTATTTTGACTTTGAACTTTTAAATTTTGAGTTATTAAAGTTTTAAAAAATGAAGGCATTTGAATCCTCCTAATTATAAAATAGCAAAAATAAAAATAAGAAAATTGAAAGAAAATGATAACTTCAAACTCTTCTAAAATTGCATATATTTCTTTTCTTTATTGTTAGAACAAATGTCAAGAAAAATTCGGACATTAGCAAAAATAAATTACTTAAATAAATGAAAAATATATTATAAAACAGTGAAATCCCCGCTAGACTAATTTGAAACGATCACGCCTTACGATGCCATCATAAAAAAAACCGATCCTTCAGTATTCAGCATTGAAGTAAAAAATCAATATGCTACAAAAACAAGTACACTCTTGCAGTTGGATCAATTCTCAATTGATTGTCCCGCTCGAATTCAGAGACAGACGGTGGATCTACAAGGTGAAGAAGAACAGTCTTTGAAAACAAAGATATTGATTTCTAGTACACATTAATATGCACTATGCGTAGTACTGTAGTCTTACTCAACTGAAGGATGAGGCTCCGATAAATATAATAAACAAAATCAAACATATGTATCAATTAAAATGGTTAAAATAATATAAATATATTACAATTAAATTTTGAGTTTTTCAAGATTATATTTTGACACCTTCCCCGTCTTCGAATTCAGATTGTAACTCATAAGTTTGAGTTTGGATCCGAAGACAAGAGGCACTACTTATATCCGGTTAATTTGGGTAGAATATTGTTTAAAAAATATAATCGATTAAATTATAGGTATAGTATTTTAATATCTGATTCGAATTCAAACCGGAACCAATATTGTTGTAAATAGAATATGAGTTTGATTTAATTATCCGATCCATAACCGAACTCGACCTGATACTCATATAAATACCCGATACAATGCTAATACAATTTTTTATAATTAATTAATATAAAAACATATATTAATAACTATGAAAAGACATCAGTCTGTAGCATTTTTAAGAAACAAATCATAATATCGTATCATACATTAATAATTAATTCCTTCATTTATTCAAAAATAATTAATTTCTTCATTAGTTGTAAACCAAATTCAAACACTCACCTTCTCTCTGTTTTTTTTTTTTGCAAAACAATAGTATAAATTTTTATTACTATGAACAAAAACAACAATATAATTTTTATTTTGACATTTTTTAATTTATACTATAACAATATATTACGTGAGATGTTTAAGAAATTATAATTATATTTAAGAGTAAAGTGTTTCTCAAATGCTTGTGAGTTGTGAGATGTATCTGTTCTGGATCCAAACCCGCTCCGGATCTGAACCGAATATGATAATTCACAAACAAGTTATGAATATCTATTCCGGAACCAAAATATTGAATCCGAAATATCTTTATTAGATGCGGTATGGATTCAAATCCGATCCAATTTGAAACTAATAAGTATATAGATTAAAATTTGAACCCGAACACTACTTTTAGAGTACGGGTCCAAATATAAAATGTATGAACCCTATCCGATCCGATAGCACCTCTACCAAAGACGTTAGTTTAGAATTCACACAGAATATTAAATGGGCTCTTTGAATTCTACCTCGGGCTTGATTAACCCGAATTCTGATTGGACAGTCCGTATTAACCCGGCTGTCCGGCACACTTATTAATACTCACTAAATATCTTTTATGTACCATGTTAAAGAACTGTAGTGTGATCTGGTATTTACACATTCGGATAGGTCATATGGGAGTTTGAATCCTTTGCTGATGAAATAAAGACACAAGGTACACAGTAGAATGTATGTTTGTATATGACTGTATGCTGTATGCTGTATGTTGTCAGTATATTTCGAAAAAAAGAGAGTACCATTTACCAATGAAACAAGCAAGCTGACACAAAGCGAGTGCACGCCCTTGATTTGGAATTCGGATCCCATTGGTGCATATCATGGGAAATAAATTCTGTCACTTTTTTACATGTTATATCTGACATATGTCAAATGCATGTCAGCGGTGATATACGAGATACCTGTCAGTTATCAACTTTTTGAACAGTAATCTACCCAGACTATTTCCTTTTCACGAACGAAGCTTAAGTTTTTGAACAGTGTCTATGCTGCCCTCCGCAATTATTTCGTTTTGTTCTACCAATAGTATGATATAAAGCTTTAAGAGGCGTACGTAATACAGTTTGATATTTGGACTTTTCAAGATATTTTAATCATATTTATAAAGTACTGTTTACCAGATCAAGGTCAGGTGATTAATTGACAATTGCATTAATTGTGATAAAAATAGCATATATTCAAGTTTAATTTACGGAATATTCGTTTGAGAATTTAAAAAAAATATTATTTATATTGAAAGGTTAAATTTGTATGTATGTTTTTCAACATTGATATGATATTTATTCAATTTGAGTGAATTTGAAATATTACTGGTTATCTACAAAAAGTTGTTACAACTTAATCATATATAATTTTAAAAAGGTTTGATAAAATGCTAAGCTCTTTTGAAATTTTCCTAATTTGAGCAGTGTATTTTTCTATATATTCCAAATGGATTTACTATAAGAATCAAATATGCAATAGAACTATCCTAATTTATTTGAGTCCACCTTCTTTTTGGTACCTAATGACTTAACTTTATATTTTTAACAAATAATTCAGATTATGTTAGATAGATGAATTATCTCACTATTCGGAAGAGATAACTGTTTATGGTATAGACGCTCTTGCCGATGAAGAGATAACTGTTTAGTCTGTTACTGGTATAAAGATGATGTCAGAATATTCATAGTTTTCCTCTTTCAACAGCATGTAACATAGGGGCCAGCCTGATATTTACAAGAGGAGGGTTCAAATGCCTCCATTTTTCATGCCTCCACCATGCCTCCACTTTTAAAAACTTTAATAACTCAAAATTTAAAACTTAAAAGTCAAAATAAAACCGTTGGATATGATCTACATCATTTTATCTATGTGCTCATAAAAAATTATCACATTTTGATTTTGTTTTTATGTGAATCAATAAGTTGAAAAATCAACGTCTAGAAATTATCCACATTTGTATGTTATTTTACAAGCTCTTGATGACAACCAAAACAAAATTGATATGTCATAATTTTTTACACGTGCATAGATAAAATGATTTAGATCATATCTAACGGTTTTATTTTAATTTTTAAGTTTTAAATTTTGAGTTATTAAAGTTTTTAAAAATGAAGATATGGTGGAGGCATTTGAACCCTCCTCTATTTACAAACATATCAAAATAGTTAACTTTCAAAAAAATATTCCTTTCAAGAAAAAATATCCACACAAATTATTATATTGCAAATTGGGGAATGAATAGCAATATCTGGGAACTTTTTATGGCAATTTCAATGCAAAAGACCGTGTAGCAAATTAAAACTAGGTCGGAATTAAAATGTGATAAACTCTATTACAGTTCTTTTCTAGAGACCCATTCAATAAACCGACTTTTTTTTAGTTACCATTGAAAAAAAAAAAAAACCGAGTTAACAATGGATTGGAAAAAAAATTCAAAGTTATTTGGTATGCAGCTATAATCTGAGTACCTCCTAAGAGTGACACACATATATTATTTATGCACCATCTAAAAATATAGTAATATATGTGTTACTATTGGGTGGTGTGCAAATAATACTTGAGTGCCACTCCTGGGTGATACTCTAATAATATCTGCGTATTATTTTTGGATGGTACTCCGATAATATCTACGTACTAGGTAATTTAGAATTTTTTTTTCCAATTTTTTTTGTCAACTATGACTTTTTATTTTCTAATGGTAACTAAAATAATCGGTTCAATAAACAGTTCTGCAAAATGAAATAAGGGTGGTTTAAGATTACTTGAGCATTTTGTTTTTCATCAACATTGTTTGTTTGTACCATTTCTCTTTTCGTTTTCACCTTTTACATTGGTTTAACTAAAATTCCTGAAAATAGATTGAAAAAAAATATATGCATGGTGCACAGTATCCCTGATATTTATCCAAGTTGTCACGAATTATTGTACAAAGTATGACACAAATGATTGTCATAGTACGAGAATGTAAAACTTGAGAGACATGATTAGTAATTTTTTTTGTCTTTTGATTTTCAATCATTTGACACCTGCACATAGAGTGGGAAAAATGGCACGGCGAAGCCTGTTCAGTCACGGAACAACACGGCACGCGGTTACGTGCTGTGACTCGCGTGTCCCGTGCCTGACTATTCGCGTACTGTGACTATTTTTAAAAAATTTGATACGGCACGAAACGTCACGATACGACATGACACGTGTTCACACGAGTCACGTGTAATTAGGACCATTATATCTTGACCAAATGATGAATCTTGAATAAACTAACCTAAATTATGATCAAATCGTTACGTGAGTCACGTTTGGTCATGACACGTTTAGGCACGGCGTGACACACGTGGTGTAACCATT